>JAJKFI010000024.1:12838921-12851999 GCA_029204185.1 Lerista edwardsae
GAGAGAGAGAGAGAGAGAGAGAGAGAGAGAGAGAGAGAGAGAGAGAGGGTTATTCTGGGTGAAAAGCCACAACATATTTATACTGTGGAGTTTAGTGCCCCACTTAGTAATAATTCCTCCTTCGTTACTCAGCACATGAAGAGGTAGCCTGGCTTCCATTCCCTATCTCTCCGGTATTTTTCCACTATACAGTCGTTATCCACTAGGGTTGGGTTCCTGGAAATCCTCGCGGATAGCAAATTTGCAGATAACGAATCACAAATCCTATGGGATCCATGGGGTTAGGGGCAAGGGGTACCTTGTCTGCCATCAGAAGAGTCCAGCAGAGACCCTCAGGAAGCCAGCAGAGTGCAGCAGGAAGTGCCAAAAGACCTCTGAATGCTGCAGAAACCTTCAAGAGGCTGCAGGGATCTTCAGAATGGCACTTGTGACAAGCATGGCCCCTTTAAAAATGGTTGTCAGTGCTGGCCACAGGTGTCATTCTGAAAGTCCCTTCCATAGTAGATAATGATGACAGAGGCACAGATAACAAGGAAAGTAGGAATTCTGCCCCTTGCAGGTAAGTGAATTTGCAGATAGAAAATTCACATATAAAGAGAACTCACTGTATTTTAATTGGACTGGATGCAGTGGTGTCATCTACTCTCCAGTAGACGGTACGCTGGGCGGGACTTACGCGTGATTGGCAGCCCGTCCACTCACTTCCGCTTTCTTTCCACTCGTCGCACGGCTTTCCCTGGCCTCGGAGGGGGCGCCTGCTTGCCGGGGGGGATGGGTGGGGGGCGCGCCGGGTGCCTGGGCGAGCAGGCACCCCCTCCAAGGCCAGGGAAGCCATGCGGCGAGCGGGAAGAAAGTGGAAGTGAGTGGACGGGCTGCCGATCACGCGTAAGTCCTGCCCAGCGTACCGTCTACTGGAGAGTAGATGACACCACTGACTTTATGTAATGGCACCACACACACACACACAGAGCAATCCTAACCTGGAGTAAGGCCAGCACATTTAGGCCAGCAACGTTTGAGAGAGAGAGAGAGGCACCTTGTGCATAAGGGCACCTTGCGCATAAAGCACATTTAGACCACTCTCAGAGTCAGGGAGGATGGTGCACATCTGTGTGCTGGCCTCTCTGACTCCAAGGATCGTCCAAACATACTTTATGGTGTCCCGTGTGTCGGGCAAAACTTTGCTGGCTTAACTGTACCGGCCTAACTCCAGGTTAGGATTGTGCCCTGGGAAGATATTCTACACAGACTGGGGTACTCTACAGTAACCTCTCTCTAATGTTTATTAGCATATTCACACCCATGATATTCAGGGAGGGAGAGAGATGCACAGCTCAAGATGTAGCATGCAAAAGACCTGCTCTCCAACGAATGTTCTAACCTGGCCCTGTGTTTATCCTGTTTTGGGAAAAAAAGCCATCTTTTTGAAAGAGCTAAGAGGAACTGCATTATAAATAGGCAAGGAAGGAAGTCTGGTCAGCTGTACCCGGACACAGTCACCAATGAGCTTGGTGAGTTTCCATGCCACATGCCTCAAAATGAAACATCTGGTACCCTTGCTCATTACCCTTGTGCAACAGCCTTGTAACAAGATCAGATGTGCCTGCCAACTGCATCAATAATTTTTAGTCCATTAAAAACCTGTACTGCATCAATGGATTCCATTTAAATACTGAAATCTGAACATAGGTACCTTTTTGAGATGCAGAAGGCAGTATATGAAATTTGCAACACACAAAGAAGGGCCCTGATCCGGTAAGGGAGATCTGCATGTGGACACAAGTCTGCTGCTCATCTGTTCATGTGGCTATGGATGCACTTTTGCATCTCTACTGCAGTGCTCACCTCTGCTGCAGTGCTAGCCCCACTGCACCGATGAGCTAAATCCTTGGAACTGGATGAGAACGTGCATCTCCATCTGGGGCCAACACTGGTGAGTAATGAGCAGATACACCGTTATCTAGCCTGCTCGCAATGCCCATATGTATTACGAGCTCAAATTCTGATGCATTAAAATGTGTGATATGTTGCATATAAAAAATATAAGACATTCTGAGACTTACTTTTCTTCCCCTCCCCTTTGCACCTGCATGGCTAGCATGACTATGCAGCTAAAATCAGCTGCGGCAGGCCGTTTCGTGTTCAGATATTGTCAATCATAAGAACATAAGAAGAGCCCTGCTGGATCAGGTCAATGGCCCATCTAGTCCAGCTTCCTGTATCTCACAGTGGCCCACCAGGTGCCTCAGGGAGCACATGAGACAACAAGATGCCTGCATCCTGTTGCCACTCCTTTGCACCTGGCATTCTGAAGTAGCCTACTACTAACATAAGGAGGTTGCACAACCCATCATGGCTTATAGTCCACAATGGACTTTCCCTCGAGAAATCTGTCCAATCCCCTTTTAAAGGCATCTAGGCCAGATGCCATCACCACCTCCTGTGGCAAGGAGTTCCACAGATTAATTACCTGCTGGTTCAAAAAGTTTCCTTTTATCTGTTCTCACTCTCCCAACATTCAATTTTAGTGGATGTTCCCAGGTTCTGGTGTTGTGAGAGAGGGAAAAGAACATCCCTATCAACTCTATCCCTCCCATGCATAACTTCATACATCTTAGAGCGCAATCCTATACCCCCATTGTGCCGGCACTACGCTCTTGCACCAGCCGAATGCGGTCGCAAATGTGCCATCAAGCACATCAGCGTCGGCAGTTCAGCGCTGGACCGGCGCAAGCAGCAGTGCCACCGCTCAAGAGCCACCGCGACTGCCACCACTGGGCGGCGCAGTGTGCGGAGACGGGGGTTCTGACACAGGATGGCCGTAGTGCCAAGTCTTAAACCCCATCCCCAGCCTCGGTGGCTCCGATTCTGGCCACTCTTGTGCACGTGCACCTGTGCCTGGACAACAGCAGGCACAGATCCGAGCAGGCCCATTGGGATGACTGGGGCTTACATAGGTGTAAGGGGGAAACGTCCCCTTATCCTGCACGTTGTTGCTGCTGCTGCCTCCCAATGGGCTTTAGGATTGTTGTTGTTCAGTCGCTAAGTCGTTTCCGACTCTTCGCGACCCCATGGACCACAGCATGCCAGGCCCCCCTGTCCTCCACTAGCTTCCAGAGTTCGCCCAATTTCATGTTCATCGCTTCGGTGACACTACCCAACCATCTCATCCCCTGCTGCCCCCTTCTCCTTTTGCCTTCAATCTTTCCCAGCATGAGGGTCTTTTCTAAAGAGTTCTCTCTTCTCCTGAGGTGGCCAAAGTGTTTGAGCTTCAGCTTCAGTATTTGTCCTTCCAAGGAGCAATCAGGCTTGACTTCCTGGAGGATTGACCAATTGGATCTCCTTGCAGTCCAGGGGACTCTCAAGAGTCTTCTCCAGCACCATAATTCAAAACCATCTATTCTTCGACGCTCTGCCTTTCTTATGGTCCAGCTCTCACAGCCATACATTGCTACTGGGAAAACCATAGCTTTGACTAGGCAAACCTTTGTTGGCCGGGCGATGTCTCGGCTTTTGATTAAGTTGTCTAGGTTCGCCATAGCTTTTCTCCCAAGAAGTAAACGTTTTTTAATTTCATGGCTGCAGTCACCATCTGCGGTGATCTTGGAGCCCAGGAAGATAAAGTCTGTCACTGCTTCCATTTCTTCCCCTTCTATTTGCCAGGAAGTGATGGGAGTGGTGGCCATGATCTTAGTTTTTTTAATGTTGAGTTTCAAGCCAATTTTGGCACTTTCCTCTTTCACCCTCATCAGAAGGTTCTTTAGGTCTTCCTCACTTTCTGCCATTACAGTGGTGTCGTCTTCATATCTGAGGTTGGGGCTTTAGGGTACAGCCCTGTTATGTCGACCTTACTGTGACGGTCTTGCTTAGGACTGGGCTGCCCCTCATGTCCCCCCTCAGGCTCCTTTTTTCTAGACTTAATCAGAAGTGGAGGCGTGATTTTGTAATGCATGGGAAAGGAAAACAACCTGTCGGGTTCCCAAGGTGCCTTTCCAAAATGAAGATGTGCCGAAATCCAAGCGTGATTTGAAAGCTTGTACGGACAGAGCGTCCTGTGACCCCTTTGCCTCAGCATCCGCATTCCGATCCCCACCTGAAATGAAGCCTGTGCACATAGCAACGGACTTGGCCGTAATCACCCTTTGCTGCCTTGCTCCCTCTCTCCCTCTCCACCCTCTGTCTCTCTGGCAAGCTTTGCATTGTGCAATACCCTGTAAAGCACCGCAGACCGGGTGTATCAATAAGTATTCATCAGAACAAGACAGCCTCAAAAAGAAAGAACTCTCACCCGAG
Source organism: Lerista edwardsae (assembly GCA_029204185.1). Taxonomy (NCBI): domain Eukaryota; kingdom Metazoa; phylum Chordata; class Lepidosauria; order Squamata; family Scincidae; genus Lerista; species Lerista edwardsae. The sequence continues at coordinate 12,843,215 of JAJKFI010000024.1, forward strand.
GCCACCAAAAGCCCCCAAAATGAATATTGACTCCCACCACATTCATCAACTTGATTACATGTGTTGGTTCAAGCTTGCCCCCATTAACTTTCCCCGCCAAAGGTCACACAGGGAAACCCTCGTATTCTCTTTGAGGGGCTGTCAGGCCCTTGTGCCCACAGTTCATTTCCGAGGCGTCCCCTGGAATTCTAACACAATGGTCACCATGTTGCCTGGTAACATCGCTATTTTCTATCTGACAACTTAATTAAAATCCAAGGAGGAGAATTTGTTTGCCACCGCCAAGTTTGTTTTCCTGTCTCGGCTTCTGCATTTTTGCCGTCTTCCTTCTCTTTGACAGGAGAAAAGATATGAGGCCGTCCCACCGCCCACCCACAACCAGACAGCTCCCATTGTGTGGTTCGGCCCACCCTGGCTTTTCGCGATAGGAAATGCTCCTTCATTCTCACTTTCCCCTGACTTGGGATTGTGCTGCTCAGACACAATCCGGGTTTCGAAGAACTAACCTGGCAATCGTTAAGCCCTTTAATTTTGCCAGATCACCGGCATCCTGGGAACACCCCTACTTCAGGCTTTGTACAAGTTTATTTTTTACCCAGTGAACCTCAAAGGGGAGAAGGGATCCTAGCAAGATTTGAACAAGAAAACAAGAGAGGGGAGCAAACCTTTTCCATGTTTCCAATGTGCTGACTTTTCACCAAAAAGACGTGCTTGAGAGCACAACTCTAACTGGAATTAGGCCGGCACAGTTTGGCCAGCACAGGGGTCACCGTAAAGTATGTTTGGTCCACCCTTGGAGTCAGAGATGCCAGCACACAGACGTGCACCATCCTCCCTGACTCCAAGAGTGGTCCAAACACGCTTTACGGTGGCCCTTGTGCCGGCCAAACTTTGCTGGCCTAACTCCAGGTTAGGAGTGAGCTCTGAATCAAAAAAAGCAGCTATGCAAACCAGCTTCCTGGTCGATCTGTCACGAAAAGCACAACCATGCCGCTCACAGGTGGGGCCGTATTGAAGGATAGGTGACCCAGGAAATGACCTGGGGTGCCCAGCTTGATAGCCACTGAGCATGTCAGCTATTCTTGAAATGTAAACACCTTGATAAGATCAGAGGAAACCAAAGTAGAGGAGTACACACTTGCAGATAGCATTAATCAATGCAGAGAGACAGATCAATGCATTGTTACTTTACTCAGCCCATCCTTTTTTCATTTTGTTTCATTTCAAAGTGTGTGGGAAACATGCGTCTACACATGGTTGGTTGCATGACTGAGGGTAAAAGCCCACAGATCCATAGGTCAGGAAGGTCACACTTTGATTAGCCAAGCACTCTCTCTCTCTCTCTCTCTCTCTCTCTCACTCACACACACACCCACACCCACACACTCTTGCGCTTAGGGCACTATCCTAACATGGAATTAGGCCGGCACAGTTAGGCCAGCAAAGTTTGGCTAGCACAATGGCCACCATAAAGCACGTTTGGACCACTCTCGGAGTCAGGGAGGATAGTGCATGTCTGTGTACTGGCCTCACTGACTCCCAGAGTGGTCCAAACACACTTTATGGTGGCCATTGTGCCGGCCAAACTTTGCTGGCTTAACTGTGCCGTTTTAACTCCAGATTAGGATTGCACTCTTAGAGACTTAATGGCTCTCTGAAATGCGAATGGAACTTCAAAGTTAAACTGGAGGTTGCTAGCTCCAAACTCAAATGGTGTGTTATCAGCTCCAAAATTCAAATGCTCTGCTAGGACAGCACAATTTGAGACACCTCCTGAACTTTGGGGAGGGTGGGGCAGCCTGAGGAAGGGGGTAGAGCCCAGATGCAACCATTAGGCCGCATCCAAACCCCTGCCCCTGGGCTGCGCAGCCCTGATTCAAGCTGCTGCTTTGTGCTCAAATTTGTGCCTGCTACATAGCATGCACAGCTCCAAGCAGCTCCATTGGGGCAGCTGCGCCTACTCCGGGGTAAGGGGACGAACGTGGAGGCTCCAGCACAGTCCCAACCTGCTCTGGAATAGGCCTGCTGGCTGGATGAGGATTGCGCTCTAAGCCTATCTATCCCAAAGCTTATGCATGTGTTATTAAAATAAATGCACTTTTCCTTCTCCCCCCATATATCGTTGTCCCTATTTCCCTCTCTTTCTTATGCTGCCCCTCCTCTTGTGTCAGATCTTTCAATTGTAAACCACTGAGGGCAAGGAACTGTTCTCTGGTGTTTTGCAAAATGCCAGCAGAGCCAGCACACTGATGTGCTATGTTCAGTGGTGTCATGCAGCCGGAACACTGGGTGGGCGGAACGGGTGAGCGGCAGCCTGCCCGTTGCGTACCGCTCCGTTTCGCCGTCTTCCCCGCCCCCGCTTGGGCGGGGAAGATGGTGAAATGGAGCGGTACGAAACGGGCGGGCTGCCACTCACCCATTCCTCCTGCCCAGCATTTTGGCTGCATGACGCCGCTGGCTATGTTCATTACAATGCAAAAGGTTTGAAATGAATGACTCGGTTGATTACATTGCTTTCTGGAACACAGTTTGTAAAGGCTAAGTTGAGCTTTGAAACTAAATCCCATTAGCCGTCCCTGGTTTTGCGGCAAAATGCAGTCCTCAGTGGGATTTTTCCAAACTAGTCATGTATTGGGAACAGAAACTGGCATATTCTCTCCCATCACAAGGAAGAGGATTGAAAACAGCTTCCAATGAGGAGCTAGCCATGCGGAGACATCAGGGATGATCTCCCCTTATCGATGCACAGACCTCATAACAGGCTTAGATCTGTTAGACTGATAAGGGCTCTTCCTGGCAGGTAATTTAAACCGAGTAGGAGAGAGTATGGTCTGATGTCGCCAGGCTGGGTGGTCAGATTAAATCAATTGCCCCTCCTTCCCTCCAGCAGGCTGAACAGGATCTGGAGAACTGTCAGAAGGAATCAGAGACCTTCTGTGCCCTGCAGAAACAGCAGCCACTGAAACACTTCTCTCCTTCTCAGTTTTAATCCATGTCAGAGACAGCAGCTGTAAATGTAGCTAGTGCAAAAGACGGACGGCGCTACCCTGCTGGTCTTGCACACCGACAGGAGTGTGATCCTTTCCCCAGGAGCCAGAACAGTCCTCCTGTCTCTTTCTGGGGAAAGGTAGCTTGCCTCAAAGACAAGCAGCCTGTTCTGTGCTGGATCTTTAAGAGACAAACCCAGGAGGGTTCCAGGTGAGACGGCCATGTGGCCGAATGGGGCAACCAATGCCATCCTTACTGCAGACATCTGTGTGAGTGGTTGGGCCACTCCTCAAGTGTCCCATCAGTCTTGGCTTAGAAACACAGACAGTCTGCAATGAAGTAGCACTTGCTTTTGCATTCACCCATCTTACGTTTTATGCACTAGAACAGTGGTTCACAAACCTCTTAAACCCGGACCCACTATTTAGATTGGCATTCATGTTGGGACCCACCAGAAGTGATGTCATTAACCTGGAAGTGATGTTGTGGCAAGAAGTGCCATCATCAAGCAGAAAATGATGTCAGTGTGGCACAAATCAAATGACACTCCTAGAACGCAAACTGGCATTCTTGGATTGAAGCAAATGCACAACTATGAAACGTCTTTGATGGAAAGCAAGACTAGGACAAAATATCTTGTAAAAGCACTGAACTAAAAACAAAATTGAAAGAAGTCACTTGAAAATTCAAACCATTAACACTCACCAAAGGAATAGAGCAAGAATAAGGTTTGCAGTTTCCAAGATGGCTGCTCCCAGCTTTCCGCGGCTCACCTGACATCAGTTCCCAACCCACAGTTTGAATAACACTGCACGAGGACCATGGTTGTCAACCGTGAACCGTGGCTCCCTGGGGGAGCTGCATAAACCAGCCAGGGGAACTGCAGAATCCTCACGAAAAACCCATCGCCCTCTATAATGTATAGGAGTGAAGCCCTAATGGGGAATGACCTATAGGTCAAGAGAGCAACCAGTTGAAAAAGTCTGGAAACCATTGCACTAGGGCAGTTGCATTATGGGTCGGGACCCACCAGTGGGTCGTAAGCCAATTTCAGGTGGGTCGCAAAGCACCTAGAGCAACCATATTGAAAATATGGGAAGATGGGATGCTGGAAAGGGGAAGGGCTGTGTGGTTGTTTTGCTTGGGTCAAGGTTGTAAATAGGCTTTTTTTCCCTTTCTGATTCACTTTGCTATTGGAAAGTGGCTGAGAAATAACCCAACTTATTGCTGCCTTCTCAGGAAAGCAGCAGGCTCTGTTGCCACAATGATGGCACTTCCAGCTATGACATCACTTCTGGTGGGTCCAGGACAGACTGTCACTCTAAAAAGTGGGTCCCGGTGCTAAAAACTTTGAGAACCACTGCACTAGGCTTTTCCAGTGAGCTGTTAGCAATAAATATTGGAGTTATTACTGGGAGAAGTCTAGTGTGTGCTGCTGCTCTCATGTACTTCAATGCTCAAGAAGCTCTCCAGGGATGAATAGAGGCTTTGCTAGACCAAAGCATGCCGGCGTTTTTGTCGGCCCTAACACTGGGGATCAGCTTGGTTCATGAAGAGGAGGTTGGAGCCACTTGGACTCATGGACCATTTGCAGCTCTGCCTCTCATTTTATCTTTGTGCCGTGCCAGCTTGGGCTGGCAAGAAAGAAAACCCACTAACATCTGGCAATGAACCAAAAGTCCTCCAAAGCCAGCCTCACCAGCTGAGCATCGCTCAGCTTTGGGGTATTAAATAGGAGCCATGCCAGGCGCACTCAATCCCGTCGCCTGTGCTGGCGTATCTTCAACCCAATGCCATCTGTGTGCCAGCCTGTCAGTCTCTAACAAGCCAGCCGGCTGCACGTAGTCGGCTCCTCTGTGCGCCTCCTCTGCACCCATGAGATAAAAAGACAGAGCCAGCGCATTAATGAGAGCTTTTGGGGGAACGCATCTTATTTTGCACCCCACTGCATTTCCATTTTGAGAATATGCAGCTGCTGAAATTGACATCAGGTGAGTTCAGCTTTAGAACAGGAGGACAAAAGAAAAACCCTCTCTCCGATGTGCACAAGAAACTGCTTGATTCCAGTGGTCTGTATGGTCAGGGCCCCTCCATCCATAATATAAGGCCAGCTGAGACAGTTGCCTTAGGCATCAGATTGGCAGTAAGCCCCTGCCGAGTAGCATATCCAGAGGGGGATGGTGCTCGGAATGTACTACGAGCACAGAATCCAAGAGCATGCCACTGCTGACATTTTATAAATAGGGGGTGTTTTTTGGGGGAGGGGATATTTTTTTCCCAAAATTTATTAATTAAAATACCAAATTGCTGTGTTATGTTTTTTTTATCCACATTTTTATTGCTAATTGTACAAACAGAGCAATAAATAAGGGTAAATGGTCCTACAAAGGCAAACAGTTACTGCCACACACACCCCAGCCCAAAATATTCCAAGCAAGCTGCATTCTGATTGCTGCTTGGAGCGTCAAGACATTGCTATTTACTACTTCCACATTCCATTAAAGTTGGCCCAGCGTGCATTGTGAACTATGAACATGCGTGCTCATGCAAGTGTAAGGAAGCTTCCTCCTGTTTTTTGCCACTCCTCCTGATCCCATACTGAAAACTATTTGTGGATTCCTCGAAACTGTGTCAAAAATAAACAAAAGTGGTGTTATTTTTGTGAAATTGATCTAAATTTGTGTCGAACTGTGTCAAAAATTAGCAAAAGCAGTGTTTTTTAATGTTTTGACCTAAATTTCAGTATATGTAGCATTTTCTGTTCTGTGTTGATCACTGAAAAAACCCATTCCTATTTATAAACCACTTGCATATAAGGAAGGATTTTCTAGCTTGACCTCTGGGATGGCAAATGTGGCTCCTTTGTTATTCCTCTTTCCAACTAAGCCTCGACTCCTTTGGCTTCTGGTCTACAGAAATGCTCAGTGCCTAAAGATTCTATGTTAGGTTTCCACCCAGTACCCTGCAGCAATGGGCTGGAGAGCTCAAGCCCTTTCTTCCATCATTGATCTGCAGCTGATGACATATTTCTCCTTTCTGGCATCTTCCTCCTTGCTGCCAGCCCCTCCCTCCTCCACACCACACCCCAGTCTAGGGCTTCCAGATGATGCTACCTGAGCTCCTCCACCTGAAAGGCAATACCTGGATCCTTGGCCTCAACCTCTGATCTCTGGGATGTCTCATTTAATTAGCCCCGGCCCGGCTTGGATGCTCTGAAGCTCAGGGCACCTTCTTTACGGTTTGTTCAATAGTCATTATCACCCAGCCTCAAGTTGCTCAAAGGTGATGTGCAGAAAACAGACAGGAGAGAACTAACTCATATTGAAAGCCACCACTGTAGATGTTCTAGGAGAGAAAATGGGAGAAAATGCTTAGCTCAGCTTCTGGCTTAAGGTTGCGTTTTCCATCTTCCCTGTTAGAAGACACTTGCTATCAGATCTTTTCCAGTCTCAAATTCTTGGGTTCTAACCCTTTTCTTGCCCTTGTGTGCTATAAAGTTCCACTGGAAAAAACCAAACTCCCCACCAGACTGAAACGTTATGCTCCTAAACTAGGACAAGAGTTACAACTTAACTCGGGGGGGGGGGGTAGGTGAAACCAGACTCAAAGCTCCCTGGCAGGTGGAAGGCAGCCAGGAACAGACAGGCCTCCAGAGGTGGATCTACAGGGAGGGCAAAGCTCTAAGTGTTGCAAGAAGCCTTACCCTGTCATGTCAATCCCTCCTCTCCTTTGCTGTTGTAGCCAGTAAGCAACGCCAAGATGTTGCTTTTCCCTATGAGGATTGGCTAAAACGGTACAGGAGAGGCGTGATTTCCACTGCAAGGTAAGGCTTCTTGCAAAACTTAGAGCTTTGCCCTCCCTTAAATCTGCCTCTGCAGGCCTCTTCTTTTCCATTAATTTATCTAATCCACTCTGAAAGCCTAGGGATGGTCCCAACAAGTGGGAGAGAATTGCATACATGAATGATGTGTTGTGTGACTTTTGTCTCTCTTGCCAACCAGTTTCACTGGATGATCTGAAGTTATAGTAGTAGCATGCACAGTTTCTCCTCTCCATGCATGGCCTATGCACAAACCCCATGGCTAGGGGTGTTTGTGTTTTTTTGGGGGGGTGGGATTTCCCCCCCCAAAAAAATTTCTTGACTAAAATAGCAAATTGCAGTGTTATGTGTTTTAATCCAAATTTTTACTGCAAATTGTACAAACAGCGTAATAAATAAGGGTAAATGGCCCTACAAAGGCAAGCAATCACTGGCACACACACCCCAGCTCGAAACAACCTGCTCAAAAATTCCTGAGCTACACTCTGATTGCTGCTTGGAGCATGAAGAAACTGCTACTTACTACTTCCACATTCCATTAGTCGCCCCAGCATGCACTGTGAACTATGAACCTGCATGTTCATGCAGGTTTAAGCAAGCTTCCTTCTGTTTCGGCCACTCCTCCTCCTGATCTCTTACTGAAAACTATTTGTGTATTCCTCAAAACTGTGTCAAAAATAAACAAAAGTGTTATTTTTGTGAAACTGCATCTAAATTTGTGTCAAACTCTGTCAAAATAAGCAAAAAGCAGTGTTTTTTTGTTTTTTGACCTAAATTTCGTTTGATGTAGCATTTTCAGTAGAAATTCTTATTATTTAGTATTCTGTATTGATCACCAAAAAATCACCTACTCATGGAGCAATCCTATCAAACTTTCTAGCACTGATGCAGCTGTACCAATGAGGCATGCACCACATCCTGCGGTTGGGAGTCAGTCATAGAAGCCATCTCAAGGCAAGGGAACACTTCTTCCTATACCTCTGGGCTGCACTGTGGTGCATCAGTGCTGGAGTTAAGAACATAAGAAGAGCTCCACTGGATCAGGCCAACGGCTCATCAAGTCCAGTTTCCTGTATCTCACAGTGGCCCAACAGATGCCTCAGGGGGCACACAGGACAACAAGGTGCCTTCATCCTGTTGCCACTTGTATCTGGCATTCTGAGGTAAATTTCTAAAGAAAAATTCTGAGGGAAATATGAGGTAAATAAAACAGAATTTGCTATCCTGTCTGTGGGGAGGGAGCTATAATAACTTGCAATCCAACCTGGGCCTTAAGAGAAGAACCCCATTGGTTCAGGTCAAAGGCCCATCTAGTCCAGCTTCCTGTATCTCACAGTGGCCCACCAGATGCCTCAGGGAGCACACAAGGCAACTAGATACTTGTATCTCAATGCAACTCCCCCGCATCCGGCACTCCAAGGCAGCGTGTCACCCCTGCACCACTCCAAGGAAGACACCAGAGTTGGATAGGGTTTGGCCCTTAATCATGTGTGTTGGCCTATGAGACAGAGTGCTTGAGGTTCCTCATTAGGGGACCCCCCCCCCATGATCATTAGCTATGCCACTGACCAGATGGAAAACCCATGTGGGGGGCACTGTGTTTCTGGTCTCCCAGTGGTCTGTCCTTCTATGCACTTCTTTGACATCTGGGAGATGGTTTAAAGAAACAAGATTTGCATAAATTAGTCAAGCAATAGGCCTGGTGTTATCTGGAACATGAAAATGTATCAAGAGTCACATTCAAAAGGGATTTGCGCATTACAAAGCCCCATGTGTGGTTTCTTGGCTGTGAATCCTAAAGCGCATTAAAAATGTTAATACTGAATTAGGTGGATGGTGATAACTGGAGACTGGAGAAAAGCACAGACAAGGCAGAAATCACAGACAGAAATAAAATGTGACCCTCTTTGCCAATTGCTCTCTCTCTCTTTCTCTCTCTCTCTCTCTCTCTCTCTCTCTCTCTCTCTCTCTCTCTCT
>JAJKFI010000024.1:12860684-12873456 GCA_029204185.1 Lerista edwardsae
ATCTATCTATCTATCTATCTATCTATCTATCTATCTATCTATCTATCTATCTATCTATCTATCTATCTATCTATCTGACATGAGAATTCCACAAAGGAATGTCCCAGGGTACAATCCGAACCTGGAGTTTGGCTGGCACAGTTGGGCCATCAATGTTTGGCTGGCACAAGGGCCACTGCAAAGCATGTTTGGACCACTCTCAGTGTCAGGGAGGATGGCTCACGTCTGTGTGCTGACCTCTGACTCCAAGAGTGGCCCAAACTTCCTTACGGTGGCCCTTGGGCTGGCCAAACTTTGCTGGCCTAACTGTGCCGGCCTAACTCCAGGTCAGGACTGCGCCCCCGATGTCTTTTTCTCTTTTTGAAAGACAGGTGCCAGGCGCTCTGGTTTCAATTGGGGTCGTGGGGCAGGGGGAGCAGGTGCAATCCTTTCCCTTATGCTATGATCAATTTCGTCCCTACCCTAACTGCAGTTCCAGGTAAATGATTGAAATTAGAGGACTGGTGTGGAGGGGGGGGGAACCCACCCCTGCGGTTTGGTCTTGATCCAAATCAAATCCTCCCCCGTTGCCCGCGGCTGCTTTTTGGAACAGAAAAAGGCATCCGGAGTCCCACTCAGAGCACTGCCACTGCAGACAAGCTTGGTTGGTGTTCTCTGCGGGTGAACCTGAGCCCCAGGCTGCTAAGCCTTGCAGAGAGTCAGAATGTGTGCTTGTCCTATATATTGGACTGCACAGAGTTCACAAAGATTATTATAAGCAGCTTTCCTGAAAGTTTGGAAAAAAAAAATCTTGCAGCCAGAATTCTGATGCCCTTAAGAATGCAGAGGCTGGAGGAAGCCATTTCCCTATGGCTACTCCCTATGTGCACCTGCTTCTCCACCCCCATCCCTATTCCTTTCAAGTACTAGCAACATGAACAAGAACATAAGAAGAGCCCTACTGGATTTGGACAAATGCCCATCTAGTCCAGCTTCCTGTACCTCACAGTGGCCCACCAGGTGCCTCAGGGAGCATGCAAGAAAACAAAATGCCTGCATCCTGTTGCCACTCCCTTGCAACCTGATAATTCTGAGGTAAATTCTGAGGTAAAATTCTGAGGGGAATATGAGGTAAATAAAACAGAATTTGCTCTCCTGTCTGTGGGGAGGGAGCTATAATAACTTGCAACCCAGTCTTAAGTAGGGCTACCAGATACAAACTGGGACAGAGTACCTATACCTTTAGCCATTGTCTAGAAAAGTGAATTTGGGCAGGTGCAGCTTTTGAAACCCTTCCATGATGAGCTGCACCTGCCCAAATTCCCTCTTCTATATAATGGTTAAAGGTAAAGGCACTCTGTCCCTGTTTGTATCTGATAACCCTAGCCTTAAGAACATAAGAGCCTAGCTGGATCAGGTCAAGGGCCCATCTAGTCAGCTTCCTGTATCTCACAGTGGCCCACCAGGTGCCTCAGGGAGCACACAAGACCACAAGATGCCTGCATCCTGTTTCCACTCCCTTGTATCTGACATTCTGAGGTAAATTTCTGAAGTAAATATGAGGTAAACACAATCTGGGCCTTAAGAACATAAAGAGATCCCTGCTGGATCAGGCCAAGGGTCCATCTAGTCAGCTTCCTGTATCACACAGTGGCCCACTAGGTGCCTCAGGGAGCACACAAGACCACAAGATACCTGCATCCTGTTGCCACTCCCCTGCATCCGGTAGTCAAGGCAGCTTACTTCTAAAACAAGGAGATTGCACCCCCCATCACGGCCTGTAGCCAGCGATGGACTTTTTCTTCAGAAGGCTGATTCTTTTCACCTTGGGTCTGTTGTTGGGGGTGCAGGTTGGCACCCCCTCAAGGTGTGGTACCCGGGGGTAATGTATCCCCTGTTCCCTTTAGCTGTGCCACTGGCACTGTGGGCTCAGGTGCATATAGCTGCACTTGGTTACCAGCACTATAGATACAGCCTAGGAGATTCCCCTCCAGGAACCCCCCCCCCCAAGTTCCTTTTCACTTAACATTAACAATATAATACTAGTGGGAAGGAACTGGAGATGCTGCTGTTCTTTCTCTGCAGAAGCCAAGCGACCCTTAGAAAAAGAAGTTCGCCTTCTTCTTTTCTTCTCCTCCGTACCGCACTTGAGCTGGATGGCGTTGCTATAGCAGTCATAAAAAGCCCAAACCATCTCTTCCTCCCCTTTAAAAGAAAGCCCGTAATTGGTATTACGATGTAAAGTTGCTGGCATTAATTATAAATAAATGTTAGATTGGCTATAATAATAGCCTGAATTTATAGCACTATCTAGTGTGCAGCTGCTTAAACCAGAGAGCTTGTCAATTTGTTCCATGTCGGAAGCCCGGAAAGTGTGGGTACTGCAGTTTGTGTTTTATGGTCTATTAAAATGAATGGGTAAATAGCTATAAAGCTAACAATTACTATGGAGGAAAACAAACTCTTCAGCCTTTACAAACTGATGGCTTTGTGCGTATGCATGTTTGTGTGGTTTTTTTTGTATGCACATGTGCGCGTGCGTGCGTGTGTATATGCATTTTAGGGCCCAATTCTAAGCTGAGTTAGGCTGGCATAAACTAAACCAACAAAGTTTGGCCAGCACAAAGGACACCATAAAGAATGTTTGGACCACTCTCAGAGTCAAAGAGGCCAGCACACAGATGTGAGCCATCCTCCCTTGACTCCGAGAGTAGTCCAAACACGCTTTATGGCGGCCCTTGTGCTGGCCAAACTTTGCTGGCTTAGTTTATGCCGGCCTAACTCCAGTTTAGGATTGCGCTCTAACTCCTGTGGTGGACAGTGGCGTTTCTACAGGGATGGCAAAGCTCTAAGTTTTGCAAGAAGCCTTACCTTGCAGTAGAAACCACTCTTCTCCTGCACCGTTTTAGCCAATCCTCACAGGGAACAGCAACATCTTGGTGTTGCTTACTGGCTACAGCAGCAAGGGAGAGGAGGGATTTCCATGACAGGGTAAGGCTTCTTGCAACACTTAGAGCTTTGCCCTCCCTGTAGAAACGCCTCTGGTGGTGGAGCCTTGGCAATTTTTGACAGGCACAGGGACAATAAGAAAAGTGGGTTAGAGCGCAATCCTAAACTGCGCTGGATTGGTGTCAGGACTTCCAGGGCTCAGAGCAGACCAGGAAGCCTAGCAGAGAGTCTTCCCGTGGCTGCAGAGTGACTGGCGAGGCTGGGAGTGAAATAAGGCAACAGACAAGCCTATCCCTTGTAGAGAGACTTGTATTTGGTTCCAGGGAGCAAGCAATTAGAGAAGCCAGGAAGATGGTCCAAGGTCAGTTCACGTAGAAAATCAGGCAGACAACAGCAACGGCAACAACTCAGAGCTCAATCCTGAACTGGAATTAGGCCTGCATAAGTTAAACCAGCAGAGCTTGGCCAGCACAAGGGCCACCATAAAGCGTGTTTGGACCACTCTTGGAGTCAGGGAGGGTGGCTCACGTCTGTGTGCTGCCCTCTCTGACTCCGAGAGTGGTTCAAACATACTTTATGGTGCCCCTTGTGCCGGCCAAACATTGCTGGCTTAGTTTATGCCAGCCTGACTCAGGTTAGGATTGTGCCCTCACACTGGCAGCACCTCCTTCTCCTTCCACACTCTGCCAACGACCCACAGTGAGAGGGGCGCTGGTGGTCTAGCTTTATAGTGTTGTCCACCAATCAGCATAGTGCTGAGATGGTTCTGGTGTCCGTGCGGAGACATACGTACATCTCTTTCACAGGTGCCCCCAAGTGCAGCACCTCAGCCCTGCAATTCCCCAGGTGCAAAAGTACCTCTAGGCCTGGCCTCAAGGCGGCAAGGCCTGACAATTGGCTAGGCCGGCGGGCCTGAGCCAAATCCAGGGCACTTTAGGTGCGCTGGGGAGCCTCTCCAAAGCCAGGGCACATTCGTTGCCTTGCCCCAGGGGAGGCTCCAGACCAGCGGCAGCATTTCCCGGCGGGCGGGAAAGTGGCAGAACGTGCCGTTACGCAACGGGCGGACTGCCAGTCAAAGGTAAGTCCCGCCCAGCGTACCGGCTGAATGCCGCCGCTGCTCCAGACTTTCCATAGGGTTCCTCGGATCGGCTCCTGCTATTTAGCAAGGCACCCCCTCCACACACCCCCTCCGTTCATGCATCACTAATCATCTTAATAATAAGCATTTTGCAAATATTCTTGACGATTGGCTGGCATTTAGTTTAAGTAGCCACTAGATCAATGCTATTCATTCACAGTTTAAGCATTGCATAATTTAAACGTTTAATTCAAGACTCAGGGAAGAGCCAATTAACAGCGTAGCCAATATACATAAAAGCAAAAGTTAAAACATTTGACTATGTCAATCAAGACGATGGAAAAATAAATATTTCATTCTCCCTCCACCTCACCACCTCCCCTTCCATTTCATCTTCACATCAAATGGGGAAGGAAAACTGCCAATATCTAATTATATACGAGCACAGACAGGATTTTCTGGTGCAGGAAATCCTGTTGTTCTTACCTCTTAAGTGGGGTTTGAAGTCATGGAATGAACAAACTCCTCCATCCCTGCCTTTTAAAACATTACAATGGTTCAAAAAGGAAAAGGTGATGCCACACATTCAACTGGAGCTAAGGATGGCACCACCCATCATGGCCTGTATCCTGCAATGAACCTTTCCTCCAGAAAACTGTCTAGTCCCCTTTTAAAGGCACCTAGGCAGATGCCATCTCTACCAGCAAGGAGTTCCACAGACTAACTGCATGCTGGGTCAATAAATATTTACTACTGTCTAGTCTAACTCTCCCATCAATTTTAGTGGATGTCCCCTGGTTCTGGTGTTCTGAGAGAGGGAAAAGAGCATCCCTCTAGTCACCCTATCCATCTCATGCATTCTTAGAAGCTTAATGAGCATCCCTTCCATGGGGACCCCAGCTACCTAGAATCAAATCTATTAAATGGAAAGGGTCTTTCCGCACACTGGTTTTCTCCTGCTATGCTTTCCAGATTGCTGTGCTCCGTGGCTGGCGGACACGGGCTTTGCCACGGTGAGTATCTTGCACTACTTTCCAAAAACTGAGCCCCATTCATGCCAAACAGGCGGCAAAAGCGCTGCCAAATGCTCTCACATGCTAAAGAATGTGCTGCAAAATAGATTTAATCAATTCAGTGCTACCTCAACCTTGATAAGTTGATCCATCACCTCCAGCTTGGAGTGCTACTGTGTGGAAAGAAGAAGCCCAGCCGATGATTAGGAAGCAATTAATCATCAAAAATTAATCAGGGTATTAATTAAGCACTGCATCTTATTTAAGGACACACCGATGTGAGGTTTCCAATTCCCGCGGCAGCACCAACTATTGTTGCCCTCTTGGAAGGGAGCAGGCATTGCGCATGTTTTCACACACACACACACACACACACACACACACACACACACACACACACCATGTGCAGGTGGTTCAAAACAACACATGCAGCATCTTAGAAATGAAACTGTCCTTTTTTCCCTGAAATGGGGAGGGGGGAATTGCTGATTTGAAAAGAATGCCCAGAGAATTGACATGTCTAATACCAGTTTTGTCAAGAGCATCTGAATTCAGACAACTCTGTTTGGGGCTGGGGGTGGGTGAAAAAACACCTCCTTCTCTGCCTCGTGAAATGAATCTCTTTTAAAGTGCACATCATGACAAACAAGCATTTTCATGCGGGTGCAAGGAACAAGAATGCCCTCTATATTTCAGTGGCGTGCAGCCACCTCCGCCAAAATAGAAAGCTTCATCGTGGACATACAGTTTCCCCTGTTTGCTTTTAGTTTCTCCGGATGAATGTATGCAGTCACGACGCAAAGGCCTCCCAAATGCGGACCCAGATCGATCCAGCAAATCATCAGATAAGGAAGATTGTTAGCTTACAGACACGGCTTTCTGGGTTTAGCAAAGGGAGAGCTTTGGTTCAACTCGCTTGTGGGGCATTCTGCTTTGTAACGGGATGCCTCCAACAGCGAGATGGTAGAACTAAATTTAGATTGCGTTTCAGTTTCAGCCACCAGCTCTAACTTCATTCCTGCTCTGGCGTACCAGGTTTCAGGCATGCCCTGTTATCCGCTGGGGTTCCATTCTGGGCACCCCCGTGGATTCTTGAAACAGTGGATACTGGGGATGCCCTTTTAAAGATAGCGGAACAGCAGTGGTTTTGCTGCAACAAGGTAAAAAAAAAAGAGATTTCTTTAATGTTCTCCTAACTTTTTAATATGGGACGTGGTGGCGCAGCAGGTTAAACCGCTGTTGCTGGGCTTTCCGACCAGAAGGTTGGGAGTTCAAGAATGCGCGACGGAGTGAGCTCCCATTGCTTGTCCCAGCTCCTGCCAACCTAGCAGTTTGAAAGCACTTAAATGCAAGTAGATAAATAGGGACCACTTCGGTGGGAAGGGAACGGCGTTCCGTGCGCTACGGCGTATAGTAATGCCGGCCATATGACCACGGAAGCTTGTCCTGGGACAAAATGCCGGCTCTACAGGCTTTGAAACGGAGATGAGCACCGCCCCCTACAGTTGGTCACGACTAGACCATTCGGTCGTGGGGAAACCTTTATCTTTTTAATAAGTGTCCCAGTTATCCTTGGATAACTGAAATAGTAGATTCTGAATCAGTGGATACCAAGGCACACCTTTACAGACATGCCACTGGGGTTCTGTTCTGGACCCCACGGTGGATACTTGAAACTGTGGGCACTTGAGTATGCCCATTTAAAGATAGGGGAACATCCAGCGGTGTCATGCAGCCGGAACGCTGGGCGGGAGGAACGGGTGAGCGGCAGCCTGCCTGTTGCGTTCTGCTCCGTTTCGCCGTCTTCCCCGCCCTGACCGGAACGCAACGGGGAGGCTGCCGCTCACCCGTTTCTCCCGCCCAGCGTTCTGGCTGCATGACACCGCTGGGAACATCAGTGATTGTGCTGCAACAAGGTTAAAAAAAGAGATTTGTTTAATGTTCCCCTGTCTTTTTAATTGGTGTCCCAGTATCCGTGGTATCCGTGGATAACTGAAATCATGGATACCAAATCAGTGGATACCAGGGCATGCCTGTATATGAAAAAAAATGCTGAAAGGTGACACCTCCCTTAAGTACTGAGATACCAGAATGAACCTTGGTTGGAAAGCTTATAATGCAACTCTCTTTTTAAAGGCCAGATACCTACTTGCCCCTCAAACCCATTTTTACAAGGACCAAGACGGACTTAATACGTGCTATGATGTGACATCTCCTTGGAGACTATGGGGAACCTTGGCTTGTAAACACAACTTCAACCCTGAAGTCATTTTTAGTGCAGCCATTAATGGTGACGCCAAGTATTGTTCTTTACTGGAATTATTTTCTCTTTTCTCCTCTCCTTTAGTCCCTGCTTGTTTTCCTTTGAATGTCTCCAGAGAATCAGATTCCAGTCCTGCAAAATTTCACTTAAATGCTTTGCGGTTTATTGGGAGTCCTTAGAAACTGCTTCACCATGACTAAATGCGCTGGAACAAATTGAAGCAGATTAATGAAATACAGCTTATCCCGAACACACGTACTAAATGGTCCAAGACAAGTGGAGTAACAGGAAGCTGTAATGCATCAACCTCTTAGGGTGGAGTTCTCTGATCTGGTTGTCTAAGGCATCGCATACGTGCATCAGTCAGGCTAGAGCCTCCAGCAGCCAGTCCAGTTTTTTTTTCCTAGGGGTCTCCAAACCCTGGCCCAGGGGCCAGATGCGGGCCTCAGAGAGCCTCTATCTGGGACACTGCTGGCATGGGCTGGACCCTCCAAGCGGTGCTCTGGTTGTTTGTGGAGGGTGGTGTGTGTTGGTGCTTGGAGGGCAACTTTGAGCCATTTATTCATCTAGCCAAGGGCGCAATCCTAACCTACAGTTAAACCAGCAAAGTTTGGCTGACAGAAGGGCACCATAAGCACGTTTGGACCACTCTCAGAGTCAGGGAGGATGGCGCACCACTGTGTGCTGGCTTTTCTGACTCAGGGAGTGGTCCAAACATACTTTACAGTGTCCCTTGTGTTAGCCAAACTTTCCCAACTCCCGGTTAGGACTGCACCCTAAATTCCGTCTCTAATGTATTTATTTAAATTTCATACTTGAATTTATTTTTTTATTTTTCCGGCCCTCAACACCGACCGACCGTGCCACATATTTGATGTGGCCCTCCGGCTAAACAGTTTGGAGACCCCTGCTCTAGACCACCAGGATGGGTTGAACTGAGCCTTGTTATAAGAACATAAGAACATAAGAAGAGCCCTGCTGGATCAGGCCAAAGGCCCATCTAGTCCAGCTTCCTGTATCTCACAGCGGCCCACCTGGTGCCCCAGGGAGGCATGAGACAACAAGATGCTTGGATTCTGTTGCCACTCCCTTGCACCCAGTACTCTGAAGTAGCTTACTACTAATGTAAGGAGGTTGCACAACCCATCATTGCCTATATAATAGCCCACAATGGACTTTTCTTCCAGAAATCCATCCAATCCCCTCTTAAAGGTATCTAGACCAGATGCCATCACCACCTCCTGTGGCAAAGAGTTCCACAGATTAACTACCCGCTGGGTAAAAAAGTGTTCACCGGGCCTTCAACAAGGTGCGATCCCCTACTTGCAAGTAAATGTGCACATGTGGTTCCGTTTCACTTCCTATAGGGCTCAATACATTTTCCTTGTTAGTTTGGAGCGGGGGACTTCCTTCTTGAGAGTTTGTTAGGGCCTGCATTCATCAGCCTGCTCTTTGAAGTGGATTGAGGGTGCAATCCTACCATGGAGTTAGGCCAGCACAGTTAGGCCAGCACAGTTTGGCCGGCACAAGGGACACCATAAAGTGTGTTTGGACCACCAGGTGCCTAAAGGAGTTCAGTAGATAACAAGATGCTTGCATCCTGTTGCCACTCCCTTGTACCTGGCATTCTGAAGTAGCCTACTATTAATGTAAGGGCAACCTCTTTACATTAATAGTAGGCTACTTCAGAATGCCAGGTGCAAGGGAGTGGCAAGAGGATGCAGGCATCTTATTGTCTACTGAACTCCCTTAGGTGCCTGGTGGGCCACTGTGAGATACAGGAAACTGGACTAGATGGGCCTTTGGCCTGATCCAATGGGGCTCTTCTTACGTTCTTATGTTCTTATGACCACTCTTGGAGTCAGAGAAGCCAGCACACAGACATGTGCCATCCTGCCTGATTCCAAGAGTGGTCCAAACGTGCTTTACGGTAGCCCTTGTGCCAGCCAAACATTGCTGGCCTAACTCCAGATTAGGATTGCACTCTGAGGCATGTCCAGCTACTTGCGAGGAAACATGCATGTGCTGCTCCGTTCCACTTTCCGTAAGGCTCCATACATTTTCGTTGCCAGCTATCAGCTTGTCAGTTTCACGACCCACCAAAAATCAGGTCCTGACCCACCACTTCGGAACCACTGGCTAATATAAAACAACTAGCAGCAGCTGGAACAAGCATGGCCTTCGGGGATCTAATATAAGCCAGAAAGGCAATTCTAAAGTGCAGCTTTGTTAGTTCAGAAGAAAGGAAGCATCTTCAAGCAGAAATTCCTTGTGGTTGCTGCAGCAAATTGCCCCCAAGTGCTCCATCAGCACCCTCTATTTATTTTTCTTTGAGGGGAGGGGGAGAAAAAGACTCATCTATCATCACGACTTTGCTGGCTGAGTTGAAGTGATGGTGACAAAACCAGAGACACGCTTCCTTTCAGAGGAGATGTTTATTTTGCAACAGAATTCCGCATTACGCGGCTCTTTATTTCCAGCCATGCTAAACGAACAAAGCTAGCACTTCAAGGCTTATCTTTTGGCAGTGTTTGCAATGCGGGGGGGGGGGGGGACTTGCACATGAACACCTGGCCAGTTTTTGCAGGAACTTTTTTTAAATATCAAAGGGAGAGCAAAGCCCACAGATGTGGCCCTTTGTGAGTCAAATGCAGAGGCAGCATCAGGAACTGGCCAAATCAGGTTGGCTCATGCCCATCACAGAGCCCACCTGGTCAGTGGGCCACCTGAGCCTACTGTGAGCCCTCAGTACCCATGACAGTGGTGGCAGTACTGGTGCAGGGTCCAGTGCAACTCCTAGCAATCTGAGGTCATTGCTAAGCATGCGAGTGCTCTAGAACACTTCCCAGAATACAGACATGCCCCAATATCTACTGGAGTTCCATTCCAGTCCCCTCCGTGGATACCTGAAACCGGGAATACTGGGGATGCCATTTTAAAGATAGGGGAACCTCAGTGGTTTTGCTGCAACAAAGTAAAAAAAAAAAGGCCTGTTGAAATAAAGCCTTAACATTAGGGAACAAATTAAAAGCTCACCAAATTAAACTGTGAGCCCCTAGCGCTATGGTCCAAAAACAAACCATGGTTATACCGAATTTAGTACATGTTCACCAAATGTATAGCACAACATTTACGTGACAATACTATTGTTTAGCTAGCAGAATTATACACCCAGCGACGTCATGCTGCCAGAACGCTGGGCGGGAGGAACGGGTGAGCGGCAGCCTGCCCGTTGCGTACCACTCCGTTTTGCCGTCTTCCCCATCCCGCAGGGTTGGGTTAGGGTTATATCGTGAAAATTTACTATTTTGGGGAGAGAAAAACTTTTTTTTTTTTTACTGTCAAATACTTTAACAAAATGACGAGAACTCAGTGTATGGTTATCACTTTAGGATTATTAGGTGGTCTAAAATTTGGTGAACATTTACTATTTGGGGGAAACGAAAGTTTTAAGGAATGTTTTCATAAAATCTGGTGATCACTTAAACATGAGCCTTTTTTCAATGGGCATCCCAATATCCGTGGTATCCGTGGATAACTGAAACCGTGGATACTGAATCAGCGGATACCGGGGGTGCTGTATTTGCATTTGCACAAACCTCTTGAACCTCAATAGGCCAGAGCTGGTCACATGACCTGACCCACGCAAATATTTCTGAGGTTGGTTTGTTGTTTGGTGGCTCCTGTGGCGGTGGCGGTAGCTGCTTTCCGCCTCGATGTCACTTTTCCTCTTTCTGAATGTACCAACAGGATCGGGCTGCCCGACTAGGTAAGAGGAAGAATGTCCTAACGGTAAGAGCTGCCCCGGGCATGTACTCTACCGGGCATGTAGCCTTGCACAGAAATTGATGTCTGAAAAAAGGGTCCCTGAATGGGTTTTTGTTTGTTTGTTTGTTTGTTTGTTGGTTTGTTTGTTTGTTGGGCTATAGGCAATGATGGATTGTGCAACCTCCTTACATTAGTAGTAGGCTACTTCAGAGTACTGGGTGCAAGGGAGTGGCAACAGGATGCAAGCATCTTGTTTCTTGTTGTTTCATGCCTCCCTGGGGCACCTGGTGGGCTACTCTGAGATACAGGAAGCTGGACTAGATGGGCCTTTGGCCTGATCCAGCAGGGCTCTTCTTATGTTCTTATATTCTTATTTGTTTGGGTTTTTGGGGGGGGGGAACGGTCCCAGGGCGCAATCCAAGAGCACCGCTGGGCCGATGCATGTCGCTTGTGTTGGACCAGGGCTGTCGCAAACGTGCTGTAAGGCGCATCGGCAGCAGGGAGTCAGGCTGACTCGGGCATGCTGCGGAGACCGGCAGGTTAGCCACCCCTGCACTAGCCGATTTCAGCCAGCGTGGGGGCTTAGGGAAGGCAGGGGGAAGGGGGAATAGGGAGAGGGAGGTCAGAGGGAGGGTAGCCCCCTGGGCAGGCAGGCCCAGGGAGGGGGGTGGAGTCAGGATCTGCCCCTCCCCGGCCTGGCCAATCCTGATCTGGGCCGCTTGGAATTGAGCCAGTGATTTTGCTGGTGCAGATCTGAGCAGCCCCATAAAGGGTGCCTGGGGCTTGTCCCCTTGGTGTGGGGTGAGCTCCAGCTACCTCCTGGACTGTGCTGGATATAGTGGAGTGTAGGATTGGGCTGCCCGTTGAGTAGCGCAGCTGATCCAGGCAATGCCACTGTCTGCTTCTGCAGAGGAGGAACCACGGGAAGGCCCTGGGCCCTAGGCAGTGATGTCATGCAGGGGGTACGCGGGGGTACGCGAGTACCCGTTTCTAGGATTATGGCTGGCCCAGCCCATTCGCCCACCTACTCATCGACTCCGCCCCCTGCAACGTTTGAATTTCCTGCATGTTTGAGTTGCCTGCGTGTTCTCAGAGCCAGGAAGGCAGCGAGCGGAGCCTTGCCTTGCCTTGCCACTGAAAAATGAGCTGCTCTGGGGTTTTGGAACTGTTGGGTCACTTTAACATGATGCCAGGCCTCCTTAACATGTTCTGGGGGTGCTGTGGAATACTGTTGCAACTGTTGGGTCAGTTTAAAATTGTCTGAGGCCTCAAAAAAGGCTTTTTTCATGTCACTTCCTGCCACGACCTCACTTCTGGCTTATGACGTCACTTCCGGTGGGCGGGTCCCAACACGTGCCAATCAAAAGTGAATACCTGTTCTTAAATCATTTAGATGACACCACTGCACAAGAGCCTAGGTGCACTTCCTTGGGAGCAAGCCCCACTGAATGCAATGGGACTTACTTCCAAGTAGACAGGCATAGGACTGTGCCCCTGGGAAACTGCACCTGACCTGTGGAATAAACCTCTGGGACTATCCCTGCTTCTGGACCTGTTCCAGGACACATAGCCCTGCCTGAAGGCCCCAGGTCTTTGGCACCATTTAATGAATTAACTCATCTTCCTGAGTGGCTGATGTTTCACTTCCCTCTCAGGCATCCTCAAAAAAAAAAAAAGAGAGAGAGAGAGAGAGAGAGAGAGAGAGAGAGAGAGAGAGAGAGA
>JAJKFI010000024.1:12873466-12887308 GCA_029204185.1 Lerista edwardsae
AGAGAGAGAGAGAGAGAGAGAGAGAGAGAGAGAGAGAGAGAGAGAGAGGAATGGGGGAAACAAACAAATAGGGGTCAGTCGCTGGGCAAGCCAGCTGGCCTGTGCAGATTCTGCAGCGTATAGAGACAGAGATTCCCAGAATAACTGCTTTAATAAGAATAATGACTTAAAGCCACTCAGAGGATTGGAAGGCATCTCGTGCAAGAAACGGAGGGAAGGACTATGTCACGGCAGCCTGGTTAAGGGACGCGAGTTGTTTTAGGCAGAAAGATGATGATGCGGCTGCATCTGGGCAAGAACAGAGGCAGGAGCAGTAGAGATGGGGGAAATGGCTGCATCCCACTCAGCGAAGAAGATTGGGTCTGCATGCAGCAGAATCAGGCGAGAACACGCTGGAAGAATTCCAAGGTGTCAGATGATCTATACCACTTCAGGCCGCACATGGGGGAAGTTGTAGTTTTGGGTGCTCCACAATGTGAAAACTCCCTGCACAGAGAAAACTAGCACAACAGGGAAAGAGCTGGGCCAAAGTCTTCCTGACATGCTAATTTTCTACTTGCAAGAAGGTCTTATACAGAACATCCAAAAATTGTATTTCCTAGCTAGTACCAGGGGTGTAGCTAAAGAAGTGCAAGGAGGTGCAATTGCACCAGGCAACAAGCTGGGGGGGGGCAACAAGCTGACCTTGATGCTAGTGGCCAAAATTGTGAAAATCTTGGTATGTACAAATAATACCATCATATTATATAACATCCAGTGTGGAATTTAATGTAAAATGCAATAAAACAAACCAGAATGTAATATCTTTATCAAACGTTATGGCCAAAAAACCAGAGAAAATAAAAAATACAACTGTGATGTCACTTCCTGTTGTGATGTCACTCCCAGGGCAACAGTTTGTCCTCTGCACTGGGCTACACTTTCATTAGCTATGCCCCTGGCTAGTACACCATCCTGAGCTCCTTGGAGGAACAGTGGTTTAAAAATGTAACAAATAAAAAATAAAATTGCACAATTCACAGGCAGAGAAATTCTACAGAACATTGTAAGAGTACAAATAAATCTTACTGTGCATGAAGTATAGAGAGAAAAGATTTCTGAAACTGCTTTAGAGATCACAAGTCCCATCTCCAAATTCATTTTTCTTTTTTCCCCAGCATTGTTCAACTGTGCTCAACAACAGTTTGTAATAACATTTTTTGTTTTTTTTACCAACTTTAAGAGCAGCACCATGCATGCAACAGACACACATTATCTCCAGGTCATGAAAATCATTGCCTGCTGATTCCTGCAGACCAGGTTACTGTTAGAGGCACAGGAGCAGTGCAAGCCTGCACTTTTAGATCAGCTGGCAACCCTATTTACAATGCAAGCATCATCCATCAGTAGGCACCCATGTCTTTGAAACATTAACCCTGGAGACTGGAGGAGACTTTTCAAGTCTCACATCCCTTCATTCATTTGCATGTGAAGACACATTTATTTCAAAACTAAATTGCGTCTCTGAAGACATCAAATCCTGTTTCAGAAAAAAAAGGGGGGGGGAGTCAAGACTGACATATTATGAATCATGAACACGAGACCTTGCAGTTAGATTCCATCCAGCTTATAAATAACTATTCCTTCAACCAGTGGTGTCATTCAAATGATTTAGGAACAGGAACTCACTTTTGATTGGCACTTGTCAGGAACCCGGAACCAGCCACGGAGCCCGTTAGAATCCGGAACGCCTGTTCTGGTCCGTTCCCCCTGAATGACATCACTGCCTTCAACTACCCGCCTTCTCTTCACTTATAAAAAGATCCATAGGACTTAAAGCTCCCATTATGCATGGGAGGGATAGAGTCAACAGAGGGATTAGATGTTCTTTTCCCTCTCTCACAACCAAGGGACATCCACTAACATTGAGTGCTGGGAGAGTGAGAAAAAATAAAAGGAAATACTTTTTTTACCCAGCAGGTAATTAATCTGTGAAACCCCTTGCCACAGGAGGGGTGATCTCATCTGGCCTGGGTGACTTTAAATTTCAGGAGGAAAAGTCCATCGTGGGCTGTAGGCCATGATGGGTGGTGCTACCTTCTTGCATTAGAGGTAGACTACTTCAGAATACGGGTGCAAAGGAGGGGCAAGAGGATGCAGGCATCTTGTTGTGTGCTCCCTGAGGATCCTGATGGGCCACTGTGTGATACAGGAAACTGGACTAGATGGGCCATTGGCCTGATCCAGCAGGGCTCTTCTTATGTACTTATGTCCTTAAAGCTCCCATGGCAGTCAGTTTCATCCCTAATTCCAAACCACAAACATATAAAATAGTTCTATTAGCTGTACTGCCACTTATGAACACATAAGCACCTGGTGTGGATCATAATGTAAATAATTGCAACCCAAACTGGGAACAAAATGCAATACAAAGCAACACACACTAGTGGTTAGCTATGGAAGGGCCACACACTTTGAGGCTGCAAGAGGAACCAGGGCAACACCGCAACTCCCAGAAGTGCGTAGCTGGGTTAGTCCCACAGCCACAAACATCATTCCTCTCTCTAACCTGAAACCGGAAGTCCAGATGGGAGGCCAGATTTAGCCCAGGGAGTAGCAATTTCTGATCCCTAACCCATGGTCAGCCTGGAGTGCCTTCATAGGCTCTAAGGCCTACAGTAAGCCAGACCATATCTCTTGTACAAGGTGCGATATCACATTTCTCTTTCTTCAGGATGACATGACAGAGGAGGATCTACAGGGAGGGCAGAGCTCTAAGTGTTGCAAGAAGCCTTACCCTGTCATGTAAAACCCTGCTGTAGCCAGTAAGCAACGCCAAGATGTTGCTGTTCCCTGGGAGGATTGGCTAAAACGGTGCAGTAGAGGAGTGATTTCCACTGCAAGGTAAGGCTTCTTGCAAAACTTAGAGCTTTGCCCTCCCTTAGATCTGCCTCTGGACATGGAACCCCTGGATTCAGAGGCAAAATGTCTCTGAATACTAGCAACTGAGGAACAACAGCAAAAGAGGAGTATTTTGCCTTTGTGTCTTGTTTGGGGGGAGAAGCACCTGTTGGCCATTGGACAAGATAGACCTTTGTGTGATGCAACCGGGGTCTTCTCCTCCATTCCTGCAATAGCCCAGCGGTTCCCAAACTGTGGGTTGGGACCCACCAGTGGGTCGTGAGCCAATTTCAGGTGGGTTGCAAAGCACCTACAGCAGCCATGTTGAAAATATGGGATGATGGGATGCTGGAGAAGGGGTGGGCTGGGTGGTTGCTTTGCTTGACTCATTTTCCAATAGCAAAGTAAATAGGCTTTTTTTTTTCTAATTCACTTTGCTATTGGAAAATGGCCGAGAAATAACTTTTTGCTGCGTTCTCAGGAAAGCAGCAGGCTCTGGCGCCACAATGATGGCACTTCCAGCCATGACATCATTTCCGGTGGGTCCTGGACAGACTGTCATTCTAAAACGTGGGTCCCAGTGCCAAAAAGTTTGGGAACTACTTGCCTAGCCTTATTACCATGTCTCAGGCAGCTCCGTCAGTCTGCAAACATGAAGGGCAGTCAAGGGTTATCCTGCAATTAAAAACTCCTGTTGTGTATTATGACACTGTCCATTTCAAGGCAATGATAACAAACGGAATGGCCATTCAGGTCAGAGAAAACCAGCCACCTTTGCCAGCTAGTGTCACTGTCCCAGATTTGGACTCATACATTGCAGAAAGTCAACATGAATAGTATTGCTCCAGAGGAGTCTTTAGTTTTACTCCCTGTTCTACAGCTCCTTATAAGTTGATGGTGGAAAAAGCTCCGAGGAAGAGATCTAACTTAACTTTTTTGTTTTGTTTTTAAGGGTAAAAGTCCTCGGAGTTTGTGATCTCCAAAACATGGATTGCATCCAAGGCCCTGTTTTCCAGCTGTGCGCACGCTGTTTGTGTGGGTAAACCTGAAATGCAAAGCAATCGCTTGGCAGTCCTTGACTGCTGCCACGCTTAGAAGACTTTTGCAAATCCAGACTTCAGCAGGCCAGCTGGAGCAAGCCGCAGTTATTGTTCTTGTCTCTTGCTGCAGAAAGGAGAACAAAAGGGCTTAGGGACTTTTTCTTTTTCTGCAGAACATGAACTATATGCTGTGTGTGTGCGTGTGTGTGTAGGAGTGTAGCTAAAGAAGTGCAGGGGGGTGCAATTGCACCAGGCAACAAGCATTAGGGGGGCAACAAGCTGAGCTCGACACTAGTGGCCAACATGGTGAAAACCTTTGGTATGTATGAATAATACTATCATGTTATATATCATTGGAAAGGTAATTCAATGCAGAATGCGACGAAACAAACAGGACTGTAATATCTTTACTTTATCAAATGTTATGGCCAAAAAGCCAGAAAATGGAAATATAACTTGTGCAGAAATAGCTATTTGTAGGAATAATACTCTCATGTTATCTATCATTTGATGTGGAATTTCATGCAGAATTCAATGAAACAAACCAGAGTGCAGTATCTTCAGTCTATCAAAAAGTTATGGCCAACCCCCGCCCCCCCCATGAGAAAACAAAAAATGCAATTGTGATGTCACTTCCTGTCGTGATGTCACTCCCAATTGTGATGTCACTTTGCCCTCTGCACCGGGCTACCCTTTCATTAGCTACACCCCCCCTCTCTCTCTGTGTGTGTGTGCATGCGCGCACGCATGAGTGGTTCCATGTGCAGTCTGTCCAGTGAGAATAAACATTGCAGGATCTAAGGATCTAAGAATCTAAGCTTCAGATATGAATAATGCCTTCCTTCTGATGCTCAGCACAAGATTCCAAGGAAAAGGGACACGAGAATACCTCCAATTGTAAGCCAAATGGCCTTCATGCCTTGTGACGATCAAAGACAGTCTATTGTGTTCAGGTCAACTTGTGCAATCCAAGTGATCACTTGTATAGCGTTTGCCTGTGGGTTCCAGGGAGGGGAAATTTAGCCAGGGCGCTGAACCCTGAGAGGTCCTGACCTCAGAGCAGCACTCAGCCCAGGCAGGCTTGTAACAACTTCCAATTAGAGAGACGTCCATCGAACCACAATTGTGGCAGGAGAGCTCAAGCAGCTGATTTGCTGAACTGAAACCACTCAAGAGTTCAACCCAGCGGGATTGAATCACCCCAGGCAAGAATTGGAGGGAAACTAGACTATTCCATTACAGGCCCCCATAGGCACTCTACCGCAACTTGAGAAAGCAATTTTTGGAGGTCACCAATAGGGTACAGTGCAGTCTCGGCGATGCATCCCAGAAGCCCTTGAGATATCCCTGCAGAGAGCAACAATTAGACAAGGCAGGGTCATGACGACTCCAGCAGTTTGCCCCAGAATCCCCTCAGCCTTGCATAGGATTGCGAGTCGCCATTTCTTTGGAGCGCAATGTTGTGCCCATAGGGCAGCAGACTCTCTTGTACAAGAAAAGCATTTGTGAAAGGACACATCTACCGTGGCTTGGCCCACAAAGCTTGTGGCCCACAAGCAGAAGGCAGATCTTCCAGGGCTTCACTTCCTACCTTCAACCCTAGCAATCGGAAAAAGTGACAGAGGGTGTAGGACTGACAAACTACAGCACATGGATAGTGAAAGTTCGGAGTGGTGGGTCCTACATTGTGTAGACCTGGTTTATAGGAAACACCATCAAATCCAGTGGTTCCCAAACTGTGGGTCGGGACCCACCAGCAGGTCACAAGGCAATTTCAGGTGAGTCGTGAAGCACCTAATGCAGTCATACTGAAAATATGGGAAGATGGGTTGCTGGAAAGCGGGAGGTTTCCGTGTGGTTGGTTTGCTTGTGTTGTTTGTAAATAGGCTTTTTTTAAAAAAAAATTCTGATTTACTTTGCTATTGGAAAATCACTGAGTGTGCAATCCTAACCTGGAGTTAGGCCAGCACAGGTAGGCCAGCCCAGTTTGGCTGGCACAAGAGACACCGTAGGGTATGTTTGGACCACTCTCAGAGTCAGAAGCCAGCACACAGACGTGAGCCATCCTCCCTGACTCCAAGAGTGGTCCAAACACGCTTTACAGTGACCCTTGCGCCAGCCAAACTTTGCTGGCCTAACTGTGCCGGCCTAACTCCATTTTAGGATTGCATCCTTACGAAATAACTGATTTTTGCATACTAGGAATGCAGCAGGCTCTGGCATCACAAGGACGGCACTTCTGGTCATGACATCACTTTTGGTGGCCCCCAGAAAGATTGTCATTCTAAAAGGTTGAAGAACCACTGCTGTAATTCCCTAGGCCATCTCAACTGTGCGAGTCTTTGCTCCCCGCATGTATTTTAAATGACAAAACAACACAGGTCTGCTCCCTCCAGCCATGTACCTTGCCGCATCCAGAAGAGGTAGATTTAAGGGACTTCCCCTGTTCAAAGTATCTCCTTTAGACTCTGATCTGTAAGACAAGAAACAAAAAAAACCAGGTCAACGTTTTGGTGTTTGGATCTTCAGATCACACTGCTTAAAAAACAGATCTATAATATACTTCATATAAAGGCTGCAAATTATATTAAAACTGCTCTGTAATAAAATTGTTTTGCTTTTAACTTAAACAATGTTTTTTAAAAAAAAAATACTTAGCACTTTCACATCCATATAATCCAAACTTTCTGGTAATACATTTCTAAGGACCACCCAAGATGACCCATCATCTGCAGTGAGCTTTCCGGTCCCCCATAGAATGCAATGCATTGTGTTCCTTATGTCCCAGGTTTATTTATCTGAAAAAAATTTATATCCCACCTTTCCCATCATTAAAGAAATGCCCAACGTGGTTTACAAGGCTCCACAATAAAATGTACAATGTACACCAACAATAAGAGCACAATCCTAAACCCAAATTGGGCTGGTGCAAGTCCCGTATGCAGGTTCTAGAGTGCGGCAAGTGAACCAAAAGGCACACCTGCGATTTCTCTGGAGGAGGCTGAGCCAGCACACAGATGTGCACTGGTTCAGTGAGGCCAGATCCAAGCCCTATCCTGCCCAGACAAGGTAAGGAACGGCCAGCCAAAGGCAGCCAGTGTAGAGAACATAAGAACATAAGAAGAGCCCTGCTGGATCAGGCCAAAGGCCCATCTAGTCCAGCTTCCTATCTCACAGCAGCCCACCAGGTGCCCCAGGGAGGCATGAGACAACAAGATGCTTGCATCCTGTTGCCACTCCCTTGCACCCAGGACTCTGAAGTAGATCACCACCAATGTAAGGACATCATGGCCTATATCCCATGATGGACTTTTCCTCCAGAAATCAGTCCAATCCCCTCTTAAAGGCATCCAGACCAGATGCCATCACCACCTCCTGTGGCAAAGAGTTCCACAGATTAACTACCCGCTGGATAAAAAAGTACTTCCTTTTATCTATTTTAACTCTCCCAACCTTCAGTTTTAGCGGCTGTCCCCTGGTTCTGGTGTTTTGAGAGAGGGAAAAGAACATCCCTCTATCGAGACTATCCCTTCCGTGCGTAATTTTGTATGTCTCAATCATGTCCCCTCTCAGGCGCCTTTTTTCTAGGCTGAAGAGCCCCAAATGCTGCAGTCTTTCTTCATAAGGGAGGTGCCCCAGCCCCGTAATAATCATTTTCGTCACTCTCTTCTGCACCTTTTCCAGCTCCACTATGTCCTTTTTGAGGTGCGGCGACAGGTGTGGCCTTACCATCGATTTGTACAATGGCATGATAATATTGGCTGTTTTATTCTCAACCCCTTTTTTAATTACCCCAAGCATGGAATTGGCCTTCTTAATTGCTGCCGCACACTGGGTCGATACCTTCATTGAATTGTCTACCAGCACCCCAAGATCTCTCTCCTGAGCTGTCACAGACAGCTCAGAACCCATAAGCCTATAGGTCAAGTTTTGTTTTTTTGCCCCAATGTGCATCACTTTACAGTTGTCTACTTGTAACGCATCTGCCATTTGGCTGCCCATTCCCCCAACTTGGAGAGGTTGGGGAAGGCAGCAGAATGGTGGAACGGGGTTGGATAGGGAAGGCAGAGAAGGGTAGGTGGGTGGACAGACTGGGCCCGGGAAGGAGTAGGACCGGTCCCCTGCACTTAGGCCAGATCCTAATCCCCCTCCTGAGCAGCCCAGCATTACACCAGGCTGTTCAGATCTGCATGTACGATTTCATGATTTGGCTGGTGCAGATCTGAGTAGTCCCATTGGGGTGACAGCAGCATTACTGCCTTCTTCCATATAATCCTACCCGTACTCTTAGATCATCTGGGGGGGCCCTTTTGACTGTGCCGCCACCAGGAGAAGTGAGAGGAGCGGTGGCCAGGAAGAGGGCCTTTTCGGTGGTGGCCCCCCAACTTTGGAACACCCTCCCCTTTGAATTGAGAACTGCTCCCTCTTTGTTAACATTTCGGCGGGGGCTGAAGACCTTTTTATTTCAACAAGCTTTTAACTGACAGGCTGGACGGCTGGCTGGTTGTACTTTTATATTTTATACTTCATGATCCACAGGGCTTGTTGCTTTTAAATTCTATTGCTTGTTTTAATTTTCTTTTATTGTACTGTTTTTTTATATTGCTTTTAAATTGTTTTTAATGTTAAATTTTTTGTGCTGTTGTTGTAACGCCGCCTTGAGTGCCTTCGGGCAAAAAGGCGGGATACAAATTCAATAAATAAATAGTAAATAAATAATAATTACTCAAGGTAAGGGGACAGAAGTCTCTTTACTCAAAGTTGAGTTGCAGCCAACTCTGAGCTGGATACAGAGCAGGCCAGCTGACCTGCGTGTTCCAGTTAGGCCGGCACAGTTAGACCAGCAAAGTTGGGCCGGCACAAGGGCCACTGTGACAGCACAAGCCTATACCTGTCTGCTTAGAATCAAGCCCAACTGAGTTCAATGGGACTGACTCCCATGTAAGCATGTATAGGATTGCAGTCTAAAGCACGTTTGGACTACCCTCTGAGTCAGGGAGGATGGTGCGTGTCTGTATGCTGGCCTCCCTGGTTCCGAGAGAGGTCCAAACATACTATACGGTGTCCCTTGTGTCGACCAAACTTTGCTGGCCTAACTGTGCCAGCCTAAATCCAGGTTAGGATTGCACTCTAAGATAAACAATTAAAACAGAACACAAAAGAATCCTCCCCAACACACACACATACAAACACTCACACATCGAAGAGCCATTGGGAGGGGGCAACAGTCTGAAACAGAAGGAAGCAGTCAAGCCACTGGACAGTTGCAGAGCAAACACCCCCATCAACCAAATGTCAGGCAAAGCAGGTATGTTTTGAGTCTTTGCCGAAAAGCCATGAGTGAGGAGGAGTTCTTAATTCCTCTGGAAGAGAATTATGGCACTACTGCAGAGAAGGCTCGCACCACCTTCCCTCTAACTTGAGACAAAGGTGGATTGTTGCGGTACTGGGGTCAAATGCCTACTGGCACTGGCCTAGCACCAGTGGTAGGCCTAAGGCAGTGGCATTCAAACCTTTTAGACCAGGACCCACTTTTTAGAATGGCACTCATGCCCGAACCCACCAGAAGTGATGTCATTAACCTGGAAGTGATGTTGTGGCAGGAAGTGACATCAGCATGCAGGAAGTGCTGTCATTGTAACATAATAAAATGACATTAAAAAGGTAAAGGTTTCCCCATGACCGAATGGTCTAGTCGTGACCGACTGTAGGGGGCGGTGCTCATCTCCATTTCAAAGCCTGTAGAGCCGGCATTTTGTCCCAGGACAAGCTTCCATGGTTATGTGGCCGGCATGATTCTACGCCATAGCGAACGGAACGCCATTACCTTCCCACCGAAGTGGTCCCTATTTATCTACTTGCATTTAGGTGCTTTCGAACGGCTGGGTTGGCAGGAGCTGGGAGAAGCGACAGGAGCTCACTCCGTCGCGCAGTCTTGAACTCCCAACCTTCTGGTCGGAAAGCCCAACAGCAGCGGTTTAACCCGCTGCGCCACCATGTCCCTAAAATGACATCCCTGAAATGCAAATTGGCATTCTTGGACTGCAGCAATTGTACAACTAGGAAACATCCGTGACAGAAAGCAAAATGAGGACAGAATATTGCGTTAAAGCACTGAACTAAAAACAACATTTAAAACAAATCTTCACTTGAAAATTCGAACTGCTAACACTCACAAAAGGAACATAACCAGAGTAAGGTCTGCAGTTTCCAAGATGGCTGCTCCCAGCTTACCATGACCCACCAAGTGGGCCCTGCCGCACAGTTTGACTAACACTGCCTTAGGGCACTTTTGCAATATAGCAGCATCGGTGGTATGAGCATACGGCTGGCACTGAGAAGATTAGGCACTAAGAGGGTTAGGTTTGGTGAGACCTGGAACTGAACCTTATTCAGCAGCCATACAAGTCTTTCGAGGGTCTTGGGCCAATTATTGTTTCTCAGCCTAACATACTTTTCTGGGATGCTGTGAAAACAAAACATAGGGACTGTATCAGCCTGGAGCTCCCTGGCAGTATTATAAGTGTAACAGAGATCAAATGCCACCATCAGAACATTCCCATGCGCTCACATGCAAAGCACAAAGTTCACACATTCAGTTGCAGTCATCAAGTGCACAGCTATCTAGCCCAGGGCAGGGATGTGTGAGCCAGCCTGTTAACAAGCTGATAGCTACACAAACCACGACAAGGCTTTCCGTCAAGGCAGCGCAACCCTCGATTGTGGGTGAGACAGATACAAATTGGTCGACTTGTGAATTCAGAGAGGCTATTCTGCTAAGATGAAAGCCTGGGGAGGATGGAACGGAAGGCTTTTTTCAGAGATTTTGATTCCAAGACAAAGATGGCACCAAAAAAGAGCAATCTTGGCAGCAGTCCTAAAAAGAAAGGGATTGGGGAAGGGCAAGATTCCCTAGAACAGCTATCTTGCAGGGATCAATTACATTCCACCAGACAGGAGCACCCTCCTGAAGAGGAGGGGAGGACAGACCCATAGTTACATTTTGTCTGGAGCAGAGCGTTGAAGTTTGAGTTCAGATTGGGGGCGCAATCCTAACCTGGATTTAGGCCAGCACAATTAGGCCAGCAAAGCTTGGCTTGCACAAGGGACACCATAAAGTATGTTTGGATCACTCTCGGAGTCAGGGAGACCAGCATATAGCCGTGCGCCATCTTGCCTGACTCTAAGAGTGGTCCAAACGTGCAGGTAAGGATTGCGCTCTGGGGGTGGGATAAGAACATAAGAAGCACCCCACTGGATCAGGCCAAGGCCCATCTAGTCCAGCTTCCTATATCTGAGGATGCAATCCTAACGTAGAGTTAGGCTGGCACAGTTAGACCAGCAAAGTTTGCCCAGCACAAGGGCCACCGTAAAGCGTGTTTGGACCACTCTCGGAGTCAGAGGATGGCACACGTCTGTGTGCTGGCCTCTCTGACTCTGAAAGTGGTCCAAACATGCTTTATGGTGGACCTTGTGCTGGCCAAACTTTGCTGGCCTAATTTCAGGTTAGGATTGCACCCTCATGCTTCACAGTGATCCACCAGATGCCTCAGGGAGCACACAGGGCAACACGATGCCTGCATCCTGCTGCCTCTCCCTAGCACCTGGCCTAAGGAAGCCTACATCTAAAAAACCAGGAGGTTGCACATACCCATTGCGGCCTGTGATGGACTTTTCCTTGATGAATCTGTCCAATCCCCTATTAAAGGCACCTCAGCCAGACGCCATCACCACCTCCTGTGGCAAGGAGTTCTAAAGGAGATTACCCGCTGGGTAAAAAAGAAGTATTTTTTTATCTGTTCCAACTCTCCCAACACTCAATTTAAGTGGCTGCCCCCTGGTTCTGGTGCTCTGAGAGAAGGAAAGGAACATCCATCGATGTGTGTCTCATTACCGGACTTATGCACACAGTTTAGATACCATTTAGCAGGGAACCTCTGTAAATTAGGTCAAACCTCCCCTCCAACAGCTTGCAGATGAAAAAAAAAATGGACCACCAAGAGCTTGTCATACCCTTCAAGGACCACTGCTTGAGGACAACCCCCTCATTACACATTGCTGAAGGCCTCCTGGATGTTGGGTCCATTTATTTGGCAACAGATTGCCTGGTGGGGTGGGGTGGGCTGGGGGTGGGCTTCTGAAAGCAGAGTTTTTTTTACACTAAATTGACCGTTATAGTTTCCTTTCCAACCATATTTAAGGAAGTTTAATGGGATGTTTACTCTCACAGTGGAGCTGGTTCCACTTGTTCCTGGACAGTGGCAACTCAAAACATGTTCATCAAAACGTTTTATCCCAAAGGGGAGGTACAACAAGGCTGTTCATTCATTAGTTGGTACCTGGGTACAAACTAAAGGTCAAACAGGATGTGCACTGCATGCAGATACAGACATTTGACCTTTTGATTTTTAATAGAACATATTCCATGACATTTGCATTTTTTTTTAAAAAAGCTTTTATTGAAAGCTAATAGAAACTTAAATAAGAGCCCACTCCTATTCCACACCACAGTGTCGTGCATCACAGAGGTGCATACTGCATGCTATGCTGGCGGGGCAGGGAGAGGAGAAATTGATAAAGAAAAAAATGTTTTCCCCTTTCCTCTCCTGATGGCCTAAGGGTCTCCACACACACCCTGGCCTTTGGTGGCAGCGGGACACTCCTCCCACTGTCAAACACGGAGGCAGATGCAGAGCAGGCAACAACTGCACACCCTGTACCTGGTGCAGTTAGTCACACATTCCACTCAAAGCTGGTGCAATCTGGGTCGCAGGGATCGTTGCGAGATTGTTGAAATGCGTACCGAGGTTGAGACGGAACAGCACGAGAGAAGACATGAAAGGAGGAGGGACATGCACTGGCACTGAGTTCATGCACGTGTACAAGAAATAGTGAGTGAGTGAGTGAGTGAGTGAGTGAGTGAGTGAGTGAGTGAGTGCGCAATCCTAAACTGAGTTAGGCCAGTATAAGCTGAACCAACAAAGTTTGGCAGCACAAGGGACACCGTAAAGTATGTTTGGGCCACTCTCAGAGTCAGAGAGGCCAGCGCACAGACGTGAGCCATCCTCCCTGACTCTGAGAGTGGTCCAGACATGCTTTATGGTGGCCCTTGTGCCGGCCAAACTTTGCTGGTTTAGCTTATGCTGCCCTAACTCCACTTTAGGATTGCATTCTCAGTGACAGCATAATCCTATACCCCCCCTTTGCCGGTGCTAAGCTCTTTCGACGGCTGAACGCAGTCACAAATGTGCTGTAAAGCGCGTCTGCGACGGCGCTATGGTGCTGGACCGGCGCAAGCAGCAGTGCCAGCACTCGGGCGCCACTGCAACCATCGGCAGTGCCAGCAGCATCGGTGTCGCTCAGATGGCGCAGGGCTTCCATGAGGGCGTTTCAGAGGCGTTCTGGGGGCATAACTGGGCGGTGCAGTGGGCGGAGATGGCGGTTGTGACGCGGTTGTGATGCAGGACGGCTGTAGTGCCAAATCCTAAAGCCCACCCCCGGCCATGGGGGCCCCAATTCGGGCCGCTCCCGCGCACGTTCCTCTGCGCCTGCAAAACAGCAGGCGCAGATCCAAGCAGGCCCACAGGGGTTCCTGGGACTTATGCGGTGCAAGGGGAAAACCTCCCCTGGTCCTGGATGTTGCTGCCGCCGCCTCCTAATGGGCTTTAGGATACAGCCCTGCTATGTCGGCCTTACTAGGCCAGCTTAGTATAGGATTGAGCTCTGAGTGAGTTCTGGGTCACAACCCAGTTAGACTGCTGTTTAATGAGCAGGCGCATCAAGCCCCAATGACACATTCAACTTAGGGCGCAATCCTAACCTGGAGTTAGGCCAGTTAGGCACAGTTAGGCCAGCAAAGTTTGGCCGGCACAATTTGTTGCAGTTTCACACCACACACTCCAGAACTGGTTGAAACTGGCAT
>JAJKFI010000024.1:12887318-12914737 GCA_029204185.1 Lerista edwardsae
GGTCCGCGAGCCTCCAACTCTGCTATAATTACCACAAATTCACAACACAATTGGCACCGTAAAGCACATTTGGACCACCCTCGGGGTCAGGGAGGAGGGTGCACGTCTGTGTGCTGGCCTCTCTGACTCCAAGAATGGTCCAAACGCGCTTTACGGTGCCCCTTGTGCCAGCCAAACTTTGCTCCACCCAGTGGTGTCATTCAAATGATTTAGGAACAGGAACTCACTTTTGATTGGCACTTGTCGGGAACCCGGAACCAGCCACGGAGCCCGTTAGGATCTGGTACGCCCGTTCTGGTCCGTTCCCCCTGAATGACATCACTGCCTTCGCCCCCTAGGAATCCGGAGTCGCTCCCTTTAACCCTCTGAGGGCCGGCCAACCAAGAAGAAAAGCTCTTTGCAGAGGAATTGGGAGGGGGGAGGAGGGAGAGTGAAGTGGGCGGAGTCAGCCCTAATTTTAACTAGTGGGACTGAGTTCCCCCGCGTTCCCCCTGCATGACATCACTGGCTCCACCCCAACTTCGCATCCCAGCTCCACCCCCCCTCCCCAGGCTGGCAGAACTCCTGGCCTGCCAATCCCCCTGCCCAGAAATGCCCAGCTGAACTTGGCTGGCGCATGGAGTAGCACATCAGCAGCTTGTGCCAGCACTGCAGCATCGACACAAGCTGCTTGCATCGACGCTGTATTAGCAGCACAGGTGCGCAGATGCTTTACGGCGCATGCATAGCAGCGCGGGGCCGACGCAGGCAGCTTGCCGGGGGGGGGTTTAGAACTGCACTGTAAAACAATATTTTTTCTTTTAAATAGTTCTGCATCGCCTTAATAAACCAGAGATTCCAAAGCAAGGTCTTTAAACCAGAACAGTGACCATTCTTCCTCCTTCGAGATGTTGACGCTGGCTAGTTGCCGTGTGTCCCAGCACTGGCTGCACACCACTTAAAGATCAGAAGGAGGAGATACACAAGCAGAGGCAGATCTAAGGGAGGGCAAAGCTCTAAGTTTTGCAAGAAGCCTTACCTTGCAGTGGAAAACACTCCTCTCCTGCACTGTTCTAGCCAATCCTCACAGGGAAAAGCAACATCTTGGTGTTGCTTACTGGCTACAGCGGCAAGGGAGAGGAGGGATTTACACGACAGGCAAGGCTCCTTGCAACACTTAGAGCTTTGCCCTCCCTGTAGATCCGCCTCTGCACACAAGCACACTGTTTCGCTAGAAGTGGTTCATGTCCAGCTCTTTGTGTCCCTCATTCTTTCCAGATGAAGCAAATCTTGTTGATTCCGGCACAGCCGGCCTGAAAAAAAAAAAAGCAACCTTCACTCTCATCTGTCTCCTACTAGGTGGACGTCAGTCCCGAGGAAGTGCTTTTATCAGCATCTCTTCGTGCGGATACTTGGCATTGCATTCTGGTTGCATAAGCTTTTAGTTGAGCAACACTTTTTAAATAAAAAACACAGACTCACGGCGCACAAAGGCCAAGCTCCGTCACAAAAATGCACTTTACGAAACGCATTTGCAGCAGGCAGAGCTGCCTGTCCTTTGGGCACAAGAAAACGAACCTGACTCAACCCACAGCATGTTATTCTTTCAATATTTTTAGCCCGCCTGCCTTTTACATGTGCCTTTCTTCTCCCAGGGTAGAGCAAAAAGTCCTCCCAGCATTCAGATCTTAGGGGTGAGTGACGTGGTTTGGTCTCCAGCACAGGAGAATGTGGTGGCAATTGGGACTCTAAACC
The DNA here is from genome assembly GCA_029204185.1 of Lerista edwardsae. Taxonomy (NCBI): domain Eukaryota; kingdom Metazoa; phylum Chordata; class Lepidosauria; order Squamata; family Scincidae; genus Lerista; species Lerista edwardsae. The sequence goes on from JAJKFI010000024.1 coordinate 12,889,053, forward strand.
ACTTCAGGTTGTGGATGGAGGCAGAGGCGCTCAAATCTTTAACTGTCCCCCTGAAGATTTCTAACTGCATGTGAGGCTCCTAATGAAAAAAATCAGTAACTTGTAAAACAGACCAGCACTGATACACATTTTTTACACACAGGAAGGGGCATTCAGGATTAGGATTGTGCTGTGAGACAAAGCAAAGTCCCAGATTGCAGTCCTAACCTGGAGTTAGGCTGGCACAGTTAGGCCAGCAAAGTTTGGCGGGCACCAGGGCCACCATAAAGTGCATTTGGACCACATTCTGAGTCAGGGAGGATGGCGTACCTCTGTGTGCTGGCCTCTGGCTCCGAGAGTGGTCCAAATGCACTTTATGGTGTCCCTTGTGCCAGCCAAACTTTGCTGGCCTAAATGTGCCAGCCTAACTCCAGGTTAGGACTGCACCCTGAATTTGGTGAGTAGTGGGCTGATTTAGAGCGCAATCCTAAACTGAAGTTAGGCCGGCATCAGCGAAGCCAGCAAAGTTTGGCCAGCACAAGGGCCACCATAAAGTGTGTTCGGACTACTCTTGGAGTCGGCAGAGATGGCAATCGTTCCGCTGTGACGATGTGGAAGAGTATGCTTGTGGTACTGCTTAAGCATGAGACACACCAACAAGAAAGCCTCTTTTCCACAGGCTCTCATACATACGCAAGCATTTCAGCTTCCTTCAAGATGAGCTTCAGCGTTTGTGTCAGTGGACTCTCAACTCCAAGAATATGATAATTAATTCCTCCTACTAGCTCTTGTCTTCTTGTCAGGGGAGACTGCCAACTGCTTCAAATTATAGTCTGCAACTCTGTGATGTATGTCAGGGGGTCCATTTTCCCTTTCTGAGGCACTTGCCGAGCTCCTCATGCCAGCCAAAGGGAATGGCATGCATCCAATTGACTGGAGAACACACAGTTTTACACCTGTGAAGTCTGAGACAACTTCAAAAGTAAATTCAGTTCTTGCCGTGAACTGAAACAAGAGCTTTCAGTTTTTCAACAAGGAAAAGTTTGAATGAGCAGATAAGTTCCAGGCTGACAGAACATCTCAGAGGCAACATAAACCCATGCTTAAACACAAAGTAGGAACTTTGTGGTCTGAGTGCATTGTCACAAAAAACCAGGTGAAGATCCACTAGGGTCAGCACAAATTTTTGTACATTGACAGATTTGTCAAAATTGTACATTGACAGATTTTGTCATCTTTTCTCTGTGAAGAAAAACAAAATTGTGTTGTGACCTCAGTGCTTTAGAGTACTGGTTTCCAAACTGTGGATCAGGACCCATCAATTTCAGGTGGGTCACGAAGCACCTAGAGCAGCCATATTCAAAATGTGGGAAGATGGGATGCTGGAGAGGAGGCGGGGTGTGTGGTTGTTTTGCTTGTGTCAAGGTTGTAAATGGGCTTTTTTTTCCTTTCTGATTCCCTTTGCTCTTGGAAAATGGCTGAGAAATGACCCAACTTCTTGCTGCATCCTTAGGAAAGCAGCAGGCTCTGGCATCACAATGACAGCACTTCCGGCCATGACATCACTTCCTGGATAGATTGTCATTCTAAAAAGTGGGTCCCGGTGCTAAAAGGTTTGAGAATCACTGCTTTAGAGAGAAGAGAGGAGGGAGATATTCTATAGGCAGCGGCGTCATTCACCCGGTACGCTGGGCGGGACTTACCTTTGAGCGGCAGTCCGCCCGTTGCGTCACACCACGTTCTGCCGCTTGCCCGCCCGCCCACGCAGGGGGCGGGGAAGATGGCGAAACGGAGCGGTACACAATGGGCGGGCTGCCACTCACCCGTTCCTCCCGCCCAGCGTTCCAGCTGCATGACGCCGCTGCATACACAGGATGAAGGAAGAACCCACATGAAAGCCTGACACCAGTTGAACCAGCCACTGCAGTGTGCGCTGACCCCACAGCCCCCTAGGAGCGGCAACCAGCCCGTAACAGAGGGTGGAAGAGAAGCATTGGAGAGAGGAGATGATGGCAGGCAGGAAGGGGCATCAGCAAATTGATTTTGACAGCTGTATAGCAAAACGGTTTCAGTATTCACAAGTGGATGCGACAGCAGCCGAATATAAAAGGAAGACGGAGAATTTCCATCTTGGTGGGAGGACGATTGTCATGTAGCTGCTGCGCTACAAAGAAGTGGGAAGGGGCAGGTGAGAAGGGGGGGAGGAATCAAGTTAGGCAAACGGTGGTAGTCAGAAAGCTTTCAACGTTTTGTGTTTCCTTTTGAGATCATTTAGGGATCCTGACAATTTGGAGACCACGCAATCCATGAGACTTGGGCTTGAGCTTCCATCTCATCCATTAGCCAAAAGGCCTTCTCATAGCCAATGAAAGTGCAACTCAGTGCAGAGGGCAAAATGATGCTCCAAAAGTGATGTCATAACAGGAAATGATGTCACAGTTGTATTTTCATTTTCTTGGGGTTTTGGCCATAATTTTTGATAGAATGAAGATATAACACTCCAGTTTGTTCCACTGCGTTCTGCATGAAATCCTGCACTGAATGATACATATCATGACAGTATTATACCTACAAATCATGATTTTAACAAACCACAATTTTTATATGACATAGTTTCATTTTCTGGGGTTTTGGCCATAATGTTTGATAGAGTAAAGATATGACACTCTGGTTTATTTCATCGCATTCTGCATTGAATTACCTTTCCAATGATATATAACATGATGGTACTATTCATACATACAGAGGCGTTTCTACAGGGAGGGCAAAGCTCTAAGTTTTGCAAGAAGCCTTACCCTGTCATGTAAATCCTTCCTCTCCCTTGCTGCTGTAGCCAGTAAGCAACGCCAAGATGTTGCTGTTCCCTGTGAGGATTGGCTAAAACGGTGCAGGAGAGGAGTGATTTCCACTGCAAGGTAAGGCTGCTTGCAAAACTTCGAGCTTTGCCATCCCTGTAGAAACGCCTCTGCATACATACCAAGGTTTTCACCATTTTGGCCACTAGCGTCAAGCTCAGATGGTTGCCCAGTGCAATTGCACCATCCTGCACCACTATAGCTATGCCCCTGTTCACAAGTGAGGAGAAACAGACATGAATTGGCCACCCCACTGCCAGTTACATCACCCGTAATTGGTCTTGCTGCCTCCAGGCAGATGACAGTCACTGTTGGTCTACCAGACAGCGGTTTGCTACTGATCTATTTCAGCCGCTGGGATAATCTGCATCAAGACAGGCAGAACTGACAGCTCAGGACCTGCAAATCCAACTATAGCTACTATACACACACAGCTATTTCAGCTTTGCGGAAACGTGTGTGCACACATCCCACTAAAATTGGGCATGTGGCTTGAGCAATGCATAATTCTGTATCCAGGTCACTCCCCTCCCTCCAATTTTTCTGTTTGCTCATGTTGACCTGCCCTTGCGCACTGAACTCCAGGCCAGGAAAAACGCCCAGGGCCAGGTTTATAATCTAGCTGGACCATGTGCCAAAATAAACACCATCTATGCAACTGTTGCAGCCTCAACTCTGCTGAGATAACATGGAATAGTTCTGTTTATTTAAGATTGACACCCTGCGTTTCTAGGAAAAGTAGTCAAAAGCAGTGTAGAAAAAAAAGTAGGGGAAAAGTCAGAGCTAATGTAAAAGGCAGCAAGAATCAAATCAATCAACACAAATGCCAAAGCATATTAAATAATGAGCAGCATTCATGCATTATGACAAGTGATGAGATTTCAGGGTTGGAGCATTTATAGGGGAGAATTTATATGGAAGAACACCACCAAAATAAAGCTGTAGGGCTTCTTCCATGTGTTTGGGGGCATGGCCAGCAGGCCTAGCATGATCTTGGGGTGGGGCCGTGTGGAAGGTGGGTACAGTCCCACTTCCTCCTTACATATTAACTGAGCACATGGATGACACAGTGTGAAGACTATTGGAATCTAAATGTTTTCTGTTATATTGGCACATAAGATGGAATGTTTAGATATGAATAGTCCCCCTCCCACTTTCACAAAGGTTCACCAACAAAGGTTCGCATAGTCAAAGCTATAGTTTTCCCAGTAGCAATGTATGGCTTTGAGAGCTGGACCATAAGAAAGGCAGAGCGCCAAAGAAGAGATGCTTTCGAATTATGGTGTTGGAGAAGACTCTTGAGAGTCCCCTGGACTGCAAGGAGGTCCAATCGGTCAGTCTTCCAGCAAGTCAAGCCTGATTGCTCCCTGGAAGGACAAATCCTGAAGCTGAAGCTCAAGTACTTTGGCCACCTCAGGAGAAGAGAGGACTCTTTAGAAAAGACCCTCATGCTAGGAAAGACGGAAGGCAAAAGGAGAAGGGGGCGGCAGAGGATGAGATGATTAGATAGTGTCACCGAAGCGATGAACATGAAATTGGGCAAACTCTGGAAGCTAGTAGAGGACAGGGAGGCCTGGCGAGCTGTGGTCCATGGGGTCGCAAAGAGTCGGACACGACTTAGCGACTGAACAACAACAACAAAACTTTCACAGCAAGAAATTGTTTGTATTGCAGATCCATCATCAGCTGCCCAAAGTTTAGAATTAGGCTTAGTACTGAAATTTGTTGGAGATATAAAGTTTAATATAGCTAAATGCAGGCAGGGATTACAGAGATGGTATTTTGATTATAATAGTCATTCTTCTTTATTTGAATTCCAAAGAAGTCGTGCTTTAAGTTCTTTTTTTTTCCAGACAGATTTAATACAACAGAGAAAATTACAAATTTATAGAAAGAGTCTCTTTAATAATTTTGTGTTTGACTGCCAAAGTTTAATTTATATTCCAAGACACGCTGTTAAAGTGCTTCAGGGCAGCTTACAATTTAAAACCATAAAATTCAATCAATACAACAAACCCAACTTGGAAAAAAAATCCCGAAGAGCATAAACAGTTCTAAATCCACAATGGCAGCAGGTTCCAATAAAACCCCATTTCAGCCTAGAATAAAATTCACCTTTCTTCAAGTGTCTATCAGAACAACATAGTCTCAACTGACAGAAAATTATGCATGGGATGGACAGAGTAGATAGAGGGAAGCATTAAAACAGACAAAGTAAAATACGCTTTTTCTCAGCTTGTGATTAATCTGTGGAACTCTATGCCACAGGATGTGGTGATGGCACCTGGCCATCACTTGTTGGTGGAAATTGGGGATTGTGTTAAAAGGGGATTTATGGACAGATTTATGGAGGAAAAATCCATCACGGGTTACAAGCCAGGGAAAGCAGGCTATCTCTTAAAGCCAGATGCAAGGGAGTGGCTACAGGATGTAGATATCTTCTTGTGTACTCCCTGAGGCATCTGGTGGGCCACTGTGAGATACAGGAAGCTGGGCTAGATGGGCCTTTGGCCTGATCCAACAGGACTATTCTTATGTTTTATGGTGGAAATGGTGAAACGTCTTTTTTCCCCATTGCAGTTGCTCAAATCTAGTGTGTGCCCCTGTGAGAGCTGATCACGCCAGAGATATTAAATCCATTAAGCTCCAGAGATGAGAGGAGATTTGAACACAGCTTTCCCTTGTTTTAAGTCCAATCCTGTTAATACGACATCGTCCTTGTTCATGAATATGTAGACTAAAGTAAGCAGACCTTTCACAGGATGCCTCTGGCCTCACATCTGCCGATACTATTTTTTTACATTATTTTTGAAAAATCCACTTGATTTGTTAGACGAAGGTCAAACTAAGTACTACATAAGAACTCAGCATTTGGAGAGCCTAACACCTCCAATAGATTTCATGTGTTCAATAAAGTTAAACCCCAACCTCATTCTGATGTCTTCCTTAGGAGTAGAGCAAGGGTAATAGGCTACTTCAGAATGCCAGATGCAGGGGAGTAGCAATGAGATGCAGGCATCTTGTTGTCTCGTGTGCTCCCTGAGACATCTGGTGGGCCACTGTGGGATACAGGAAGCTGGACTAGAAGGGTTCTTGGCCCATTTCTTTTTGAAACAAGGGCTATTTAGACTGGGGCCATGATGCCCCCCTAACCCTTTCCCCCAACGCCAATTCCCCAACTTAAATTGCCCCCTCCATTCCATATTAGGTACAGAGAGGACAAACTAATCACATCCCCCCTTTAATGTTTTAAGCAGATAGCTTCCAATTGCATTACAGCGCAGGAAAGCTCACTCGGAAGCAAGGCCACATCAACCAGCCCCCAATCCAAATTGGCAGGGCTGTTAGGGCAGGAATACTGTTTGGACCAAGGCAGGATGGAGAAAGGGTTAAGTCCATTCCTCCTCACATGCATGGCCATTCTGCAAGCACCAGTCATGACGATCAGGGCCATAGAGTGGCCATTAAAAAGATGCCTAGCATGTTTTCTAAGTAACTGTGAAGGACATTAAGAACTATTTCGACATTGCTACAGTTACTAGTACAGTTACAGATCTGTCCCCTTATTCTCTGCCATGGCGGGCTAGGCGGAGGAAGAGAAAGGCTTAACATTACATTTCCTTTCTTCAAAGTGATCCTTCTCTCCATAATACAATTAGAAACTGTCAGTTTGTGTGTTGTTTTTTTTAAGAAAAGTTTGATGGGAAGATGGAAGCAGTTTTTATGTAGACTAGTGGTTCCCAAACTGTGGGTTGGAACCCACAAGTGGTTCACTAGCCAGTTTCAGATGGATCGCAAAATACCTAGGGCAGCCATATTGAAAATATGGGAAGATGGGATACTGAAAAGGGGGAGGGTTGTTCGGTTATTTTGCTTGTGTCAAGGCTGCAAATAGGCCTTTTTTCCCCTTTCTGATTCATTTTGCTACTGGAAAATGGCTGAGGAATAACCCAACTTATTGCTGTGCATTCTCAGGAAAGCAGCAGGCTATGGTGTCACAATGACCGCACTTCCAGCCATGACATCACTTCTGGTGGGTCCAGACAGATTGTCATAATAAAAAGTGGGTCCTGGTGGTAAAAGGTTTGAGAGCCACTGACATCGACTTACATACGACCAAAAGAAGACAAATGATGAAACTGATTGTGCAATCCTAACCAACGTTCTGGCATTGGGGGAAGGGAAATGCAGCTCCGAGATAAGGAAATAAATATTCCCTTTCCTTGAGGAGGCCTCTGTGACTGCCCTCCCAACTGCAGGATACAGCACATGCCCCATTGCCACAGCTATGTTAGTGCTGGAAAGTTGGTTAGGATTGCGTCTCCAGATACACCTAGATCAAATGTAGGCTTCCTACTCCCTTTCCCACAAAACAATTTTACTTTTAAAATCTATTAACCACCCTCCCACCTCCTCAACCACCCGGAAGAATGTACAGAAATTGCTAAAGGCCACTTAGAACAGGACAGCCATAAGCCATAACCCACAGAAGTTGGTTCAAACTCATGGCCTCAGCTACTAAGAGCCCAATCCTGTCGAGCTGTTATGCTGCGGGAATGCGGGTTCTGCCAGAGTAACATGCTTTGTGGCAGTTGCAAATGCAACTACGCTGGCAAGTGACTGCAGGCTCAATCCTAATATGAAGTTAGGCCAGCAAAGTTTGATGAGTACCATTCTCGGAGTGAGTGTGCCGGCCTAGCTCCAGGTCGGGATTGCGCTCTGGGTCTGAACTCAAATGAACCAGGGGCGCCCGCCAGAGCAAGTAAGACCTTGCAGGGGTAGGGGTGGAGCTGGATGGGGGAGGGGACATGAGTGGAACAGGGAGGACATGGGGGAGAGGAGGGTGGAGCAGGCTGGGAGGAGGATAGTTTTGGTGGCAGCAGCAGCTGTCAAATCCGAATTTCCTTCCTAGGCCTGATCTGCCTGCATAGATCAACATGCGCAACCTGGTGCAAGTCTAAGTTGACCCATAGCGGCTGCTGGGGAACAAAGGGCTTCATAGCTCTCCCATGGATACAGTGATTGCCACACAGGCGCTGCTGCATCACCGCACAGGGAACTGGTTAGAATTGAGCTGTAAGGCTGCAATCCCATACACATGCATCAGAGAGTGCAATCCTAACCTGGAGTTAGGCCAGCACACGTTAGGCCAACAAAGTTTGGCTGGCACAAGGGAAACCACAGAGTGCATTTGGGCCACTTTTGGAGTCAAGGAGGATGGCGCACGTCTGTGCGCTGGCCTCTCTGACTCCGAGAGTGGTCCAAATGCGCTTTACGGTGTCCCTTGTGCTGGCCAAACTTTGCTGGCCTAATTGTGCCAGACTCCGGGTTAGGATTGCACTCTGAGGGAGTAAGTGCCACTAAACAGAATGAAACATACGTCTGAGTAAAAATTGTATAGGATTTGCACCACAAGATTTGTTTAAAAGCCAGGTGGGTTTCATCTGTAAATGGCAACTAGAAGAAAGATCTCACACTCCTACTTCCAAATGTTTGGATTGAGAGTGCAATCCTAAACTGTAGTTAGGCTGGCATAAGCTAAACCAGTGAAGTTTGGCCAGCACAAGTGCCACCATAAAGTGTGTTTGGACTACTCTCGGAGTCAGGGAGGATGGCTCACGTCTGTTTGCTGGCCTCTCTGACTTCAAGAGTGGTCCCAATGTACTCTACTTTGTCCTTTGTGCTGGCCAAATTTTGCTGGCTTAGTTTATTCCGGCCTAACTCAGTTTAGGATTGCGCCTAATCTGAAATGGTAGGATTAGGCCAGTTTGGCCTAAATACAATTTGCCTAACGCAGACTTGTTTTTGTACAACAAACCCTATAGATATGCGTATTCAGACGAAGGGCTACTCGATATATCGGCACCTGGTTTTTTGCATATAGAAGCTCACAGTTCAACCTCTGGCATTTCCATGTAAGGCTGCAGGAAAATCCCCTAAAAAGAGCCTTGTTTGATAGGACTTATTTTTTGAGCAATGCACCATTATAATTCACTGCAAATCTGTGCTTGGTGGTATTAATGTCCTCACCAAGGTTGAAGTTTCCAATTGAATCTGTTACATTCTGACCCCTTTCCCCATGACTCATTTAAAGATATTGGCTTTAAGTCTTCCCCTTTAAATTTAATGAGGAGTTGATTATGTGTATTAGGATTGCCATGTAAATGTGGAACTGGAAATCTGGGACATTGGAATTCATTTTTCTTTTTCCTTTTCTTTGAAGCAGGATAAAAATCTAGAAATACTATTTCTAGGAACTCTCAATTTCGCATTTTGATTTGAATCTATGAATTTAAAAGCCAACATTTCTCCACTTGGAGGGTCTTAAAGAGACCCTAAGGAAAATCCACTGGAAGGTCTTTGTTTGAAACAGGCTATTTGGTTTTGATGCAGGGAAAAAAGTGACTGAAGATATCTCATTGAAGTATCTGAAACTTAAGTTAAATGCTGGTTGCTCTTATTTCGGCTCCAAGGGGACAGCATAAATCTGCCAAGTGGATGAAACCAGGCCTCTTCATCAAGACATTTTCCTCAACCGCAAAGAAATTCTTGACAAGGATGAAAAAGTGGTCATAACTGCATCCTGCAGGCATGAGACAATGCAAAGTATTCTACGTGGTTGTACAGTACAACATTGGTTCCTGGAAGTGTTGTTGAAATGAAGTAGAAATGGAAAGGGGTGCTTTGTAAAACGATTCCCCTCGGAATACGTTGTTGAAGTCATTTTCCACCAAATATACTAGTGATTCATTTACATAAGAATAGAAGAAGAGCCCAGCTGGATTAGGCCAAGGCCCATCTGGACCAGGTTCCTGTATCTCACAGTGGCCCATTAGATGTGTAAGGGAGCACTTGAGACAACAAGATGCCTGCATCCTTTTGCCACTCCCTTGTATCTGGTATTCTGAGGTAAATTTCTGAGGTAAAATTCTGAGGGAAAGATGAGGTAAATAAAACAGAACTTGCTCTCCTTTTTGTGGGAAAGGAGCTATAATAACTTGCAACCCAACCTGGGCCTTAATAACGTAAGAAGAGCTCAGCTGGGTCAGGGCAAAGGCCCATTTAGTCCAGCTTCCTGTATCTCACAATGGCCCACCAGATGCCTACAGCACACAACAAGATGCCTACATCCTGATGCCTCTCCCTAGCACCTGGATTGAGGTATCCTTCATCTAAAACCAAGAAGTTGCGCATACCCATCACTGCCTATAGCCTGTGATGGGCTTTTCCTCCATGAATCTGTCCAATCCCCTTTGAAAGGCACCTAGGCAAGATACCATCACTATCTCTTGTGGCAAGGAGTTCCATAGGTTAATTGCCCGCTGAGTTAAAAAAAGTATTTTCTTTTCTCTGTTCTAACACATTCCATTTACATGGATGTCCCTTAGCTCTGGTGTTGTGAGAGAGGGAAGGGTTGAAATGAAGTCTAGATGAGAGACACTTTTACCTAGCTCAAAGGGATCTGCAGAAGATAAGAACACTCTTCCCCCAAAACCTCGACCCTAGGGTCAGATAAAATACAAAATAGCAGTCGGAATGGCTAAGGAAACCAAGGGAACTCATATATTAGTAAATATAGTTTATAGTAAATATAGTTTATAGTAAATATAGTAAATATAGTTTACATTTCGGCGGGGGCTGAAGACCTTTTTATTCCAAAAAGCTTTTAATTGCTGACAGGTTGGCTGGCTGGTTATTATGATCCACGGGGCTTGTGTCTTATTTTATTTTTTAATTGTTTTTAAATTGTTTGTGTTTTTTAATCTTGATTGTTTATTGTTTAATACTGTTTTTAACTGTTTTTAATGTTAACTGTTATACTTTATTTTTATCCTTTTTAATATTGTAAGCCGCCTTGGACATCTGCCTTGGCAGAGGAAAGGCGGGGTAGAAATTTCTTAAATAAATAAATAAATAAATAAATATAGTTAGAAGAAATTGTTAGCGATAGAGACAGTTTTTAGGCAACACAAACAAATTAGATATTTTGGATGAGATTTTACAGATCTGATGGACCATCTGTCCAAAGAAGGAAATGGCTTCTTGGAAAATTTTCAGTTCTGGCCTTTACAAGCAATGTATAGAGTTAAATCACCTACACCAAATTATATCAGGGAATAGTAAATTCTCACAAAACGGAATAGGTCAGCAACAGCATTTTAAGCTACTTTTCATGGAATTGGTAACTGTAATGAGAATTCATTAACATGTTTATGATCCTAATTTACAGCATCAGGCATGTAATTCAGGTAAAAAAAGTTCAAGGAGGATTTTAATCAGGAACTGGAATTAGGAATCTAAGCAATCTTGACAGTTTTGCACTGAAGTTCTGGAATAGAAAAAGGTTTATTTCCTAGTGAGGTGCTGGAAATTAAAGGCTGCCTGCTCAAAGCATTGAAATTAGGCAGGATGTACGCGTTTCAGGAGGAATGGAATTTGGAGAAGGTAACAGTTATGAACTGAATTGATTAATTAATTCTAGGTTTGGCCACAATGCACTTCCAAGAGAGCAAGTCCTATGAACCTCACAGCCAGCGGTGTTATGCTGCCAGAACGCTGGGCGGGACATCCGGGTGATCGACAGCCCACCCGTCGCGTTCCTCAGCATTACGCCGTTTGCGTAACATACGCAAGCGGCGTAATTGGTTACGCAAACGGCGGAACGCTGCGGAACGCAACGGGCGGGCTGTCGATCACCCAGATGTCCTGCCCAGCGTTCCGGCAGCATAACACCGCTGCTCACAGCGCTATCCAATCTGAGACTCCCTGGCCCTCAGAACACCCTCCAGAGGTGAAGGGAGTACAGCTCCCTTGACTCCGGGGCCTGCAGTGGGCTGAGTGCAGCCTTGCAGCGGGCTGGATTGGTCCGTGGGCTGGGGTTTGGCGACCCCCCAAGCAAATGGAATATTGCTATGCTCAGAGCAAGGGCATAGCTACAGAAGTGCAGGGGGGTGCAACTGCACCAGGGAACAAGCTTTAGGGGGGCAACAAGCTGAGCTTGACACTAGTGGCCAAAATTGAGAAAACCTTGGTATGCATGGATAATACCTTCCCGTTATATACCATTCAACATGGAATTTAATGCAGCATGCACTGAAACAAATCGGAGTGTGATATCTTCATTTTGTCCAACGTTACGGCCAGAAGACCAAGAAAATGAAAATACAACTGTGATGTCACTTCCTGTTGCAATGTCACTTCCAGGGCAGCATTTTGCCCTCTGCACCGGGCTACACTTTCATCAGCTTCGCCCCTGCCTCAGAGCAAGTCTCCACTGCACCAATGGGTTTACTCAGATCTGTGCCAGCTACTTGGCTGGTGCAAGTTGGAACAGACTTGTTCCAACTTGGTAAACCGTGGCCCAAGTGTTGCCACAACTGATACTGCCCAGTTCTTGGCCCCTCCCCAGCCCAGTCTCTGCACAATTCCTCCTCCTCCTCCTCATTCCACCCACTGGTACCTACTACTCACCAACCAGCGTTGGGGCATCTCTTGAGGCTGCTGGCTTGTTGCAGTGGCCTGGATGCACAGAAAGGTGGGTTGTGCTTACAACCACCGCGAAGCACATTGCACCATCAGAACAGGTGTTCCCGTGGTTCAGAGGCCCAGGTGGATTGGCCTCTGCAATCAAATATACAATCTCCAGGATGATCTCCACACCTTATTGAACTCAATGGGACTTATTTCTGTGTAGCTAGGTATAGGATTGCAGCCCGATCCAAACTACATTCTCTGCCAGCAGGATGCAGGTTCCACTGGCACAGATGGCAGGATCACGGCTGAAGGGCCTGGATTCTGCTGGAAGTTACATAATGTTATTGTGCGCTCCAGCACAACCAGACAGTGTGGTGAAGCCACTAGCGCAGTGGCCAAGCCACCATCTGCTGGTGCGAGATAAGGTGGCCATGGGGGAGGGTGGAGGGAGGAACGGGGGTGGGAATGGGGGTGTTTATGGGTGGGGAGGAAGAAAGAGAGCAGGCAGGCAGAAGCACTTCTTGTCATTTAGAAGTTTTCTATCACATAAATATGTATGGGGTAAAAATGCATTTAACTGGTTTAATTTACAGAACATTAATCATAAAATCAGGGATATAGTCGAACATGCCTACCAAGAAAATAGGGCTGAAGACATATTCAAAAAAGGTTGACACCCCAGAGTTTGGCAGGTGCTCCCCATGTTCCATCTTGCAGCAGACATGGTTGTGAATTGTGTTAAACTGACCGTCAGCGGCCTTCCATTGGAGGAAGGAAACAGAGAAGGCTGAAGACAAACATTTGGAGTGCAATCCTAACCTGGTGTTAGGCCGGCACAGTTAAGTCAGAAAAGTTTGGCCGGCACAAGGGTCACCGTAAGCACATTTGGACCACACTCAAAGTCAAGAAGGATGGTTCACCTCTGTGAGCTGGCCCCTCTGACTCCAAGAGTGGTCCAAACATACAGTACTCTACAGTGTCCCTTGTTCCAGCCAAACTTTGCTGGCCTAACTGTGCCAGTCAAACTCCAGGTTAGGATTGCGCTCTTGGTTGGAACTTAAACCTCCTGATCTGTGCAACTGACGAGCCTATGAGTGGCCTTAGATCACCATTACAAGCAAGGAATCATGAGAACCAGAGCTGTGTGAACCCTGTCCTAAAGCAAATGATGGGTGTGCACCAGTATACATGCTTCAGTAGTGAACCTGCTGTGAAAGAACATACACAAATTTCATTCAAACACTCTGTTCTCCCTTCCTGGATTAGGCTCAGGGGAAACTTGCTCTGCATGTTGGCAGGAGAAGCCCGTCGTGCACAGCGGGGATTGGTTGGAACCCACAGGCTCATCACGAAACCACCCATCTCAAGTTTCCCTTCCTGGCAGAACCATGCTTGGATCTTTGAAGGGCTTGCTGCTTTTGCACCCCACCCTCCCATCCATATCTGGGACCCCCGAGCAGCCCAATCCAGAGCAGCCTGACTGCTTGGGAGTGTAACTACAGCCAGGTGGCTACCACTGCATCCGGTGACAGCCAGGCAGCCACAGGAGGTTCCGTAGGGGAAGGAGACACTCGTCCCCTTTCCCAGCAGTCAGGGTGTAGGGCAGGCAAACCGTCCACTCACCTCTGCCCCAGCTATGTGGCAATATTTGGCAACTGCTCCCTCTTTGGCAATGTTTCGGCGGGGGCTGAAGACCTTTTTATTCCAACAAGCTTTTAATTGTTGACAGGCTGGCTGGCTGGCTGGTTTTTTAGACTCTTTATATTTTAGGAGAAATATATTTTCTTTATATTTCTTTATATTTTATACTCTTTATATTTTGGGAGAAAAGCTATGGCAAACCTAGACAACTTAATCAAAAGCCGAGACATCACCCTGCCAACAAAGGTTCGCATAGTCAAAGCTATGGTTTTCCCAGTAGCAATGTATGGCTGTGAGAGCTGGACCATAAGAAAGGCAGAGCGCCGAAGAAGAGATGCTTTCAAATTATGGTGTTGGAGAAGACTCTTGAGAGTCCCCTGGACTGCAAGGAGATCCGATCGGTCAATCCTCCAGGAAGTCAAACCTGATTGCTCCCTGGAAGGACAAATCCTGAAGCTGAAGCTCAAGTACTTTGGCCACCTCAGGAGAAGAGAGGACTCTTTAGAAAAGACCCTCATGCTGGGAAAGATTGAAGGCAAAAGGAGAAGGGGGCGACAGAGGATGAGATGGCTAGACAGTGTCACCGAAGCGATGAACATGAAATTGGGCGAACTCCGGAAGCTAGTGGAGGACAGGGAGGCCTGGCGTGCTGTGGTCCAGGGGGTCGCGAAGAGTTGGACACGACTTAGCGACTGAACAACGAACAACAACATATTTTAAGATCCACGGGGCTTGTTTTTAAATTTTAATTTAGTGTTGTTTTTAATTATTGTTTTTAATTGTAAATTGTGATTTATTGTAGTTTATTGTTGTATAGTAAGCCACCTTGGGTGCCCGTGGGGCAGAAAGATGGGATATAAATTAATTAATTAAATAAATATTTAGCCAGTGTAGAGGCGAGGCCCTCCACGTAAGGACGCATGGCCCTGCCCCGTGGTCAGGACCTAGCAGCAAGAGTCACCACTAGTCCCATCACCTGCTCCACCCCTCGCCTGCCCTGGAATGCCCTTCCACTCCTCCCAGAAAGGCCACAACACTGGTGGCCAGTGGAGACACTGCTCTGTGGTTTCCGGTGGTCCCTCCAGGCCACACAAGGCTGGTGTTGCCATGGCGACACCCCAGCACCAGCGGTGATGGCTTACGGCAGGCGCTGGATATGTTTTACGGCATCTTGCGCAAGAGGGACACAGGTGGTATGAGCGTACACCCCCCCACGTTACGCCCAATATGATTGAGCACTGAGCCCATACGAGCTCATCTTCCTTCCCATCAAGAATTAACTTGGGGTGATAAGACTCAGGGTAGTATGTGACTATTGCTGATCCTGAGCCAGCTCACACTGTGCATATATCTTGTATTGCATGTCACAAGTTTTTCCATTGTAATGTGGAATCCATATTGCCCATGGGCATAGCCATTTTATTTCAGGCTAGACATAACAAGGGCACAGCTGAAGTTGTGCGTAGGAATGTTTATGCCACCATGTTGGCATGAACGAGTGTTGTCTGAACAAGCGGTGCGAAGCCCTGTCGGCACTTTATAATGAGCAGTACCAAGGCTTAGGATGGTACAGGTAGGAAGAACATCTTGCAAAGAACAAAAACAAAAAAATACTTTCTGGCCTTGCATCACGCAATACTTTTAGTGCAAATATCGAGACACAGTTGTGTCCAATTCAGAGCACAATCCTAACCTGGAGTTAGGCCGGCATAGTTAGGCCAGCAAAGTTTGGCCAGCACAAGAGCTACCATAAAGAACGTTTGGACCACGCTCAGCATCAGGGAGTATGGCGCACATCTGTGTATTGGCCTCTCTGACTCCAAGAGTGGTCCAAATAGATTTTATGGTGTCCCTTGTGCTGGCCAAACTTTGCTGGCCTAACTGTGCCAACCTAACTCCAGGTTAGGATGCTGCTCTCAGCAACTATTGGAGAATTTCACGCCAAAGTCCAAACAACTATCCGATCCCTGGATTAGATTCCCCAGTATGAGTCTGCAGATTCCCCTTTGAGCTTTACCAGTGTGTAAAGTGGGTTTTCACTGGCTGAAAATGCACCTGACAGCCTATAAGGGGCAGTGTGCCTTGCCGTTTCTTTGAACATTAACTAACACATTCATACATTACTGAACAGGCACTCTGCAGAGTCTGAACGCCTTGGAGAGTTGTATATTCCAAATGGGAACGCAAGTCATTCGAACAAACTCACACACACACATGCACACATGCCAGCTCCCTTCTCTGGTCAGGATGGACAACCCTGTTCAATTTCAGGCAGCTAGAAATGTTGCCTGTGGCATTAGGAGATGGAATCCTGCGACAATGAAGTCGGCAGTTACAGCCGGAAAAGGATGCTGATCAACAGCACAAGTCCGAGAAGGCCTTTTATTAATTTATCAGCAGCGACATCGAAGAGACCATCTGCTCAGTAAGAGACCAGAGTCCAATCTGCCAGCAATTTCCATACTTAAGATTACTGAATTAAGGCAGACTGGCGCCCACAAGCCCAGGGAACTGTTTGCTCAACTCTTCAATGCACATAATGAAAAGGGGAGGGGACCGTCTGAACTTCCATCACCTCTTTTCATTGCCCTTTAATTTGCATCCAAGGCGCTTCCCCACCCAGGAGAACAAGATACTGATCTACTGCATCTAAGCCAACGACAAGCAGGAGGGTTATTTCAGTGTGTCCAAAAGTCTACTCGTTTGCTCACTCCGTGTGGCAGCTGTTGGGGTGTAGAAGATTGATGGCTATAACTTGCTGCTGCAATGTGTCCTTTAGATAAAAGGACAATAGTCACATTCATGGCACAGAGCTCTATCAACAGTTATTGGGCATAATGGCTATATGGAACTTCATGTCCCTGGGCATGCGTAATTTTGTACATCTAAGGGCGCAATCCTAACTTGCGTTGGAACAGGAAGGCCGGCAGGCCTGCACCATATGTAGCACAAGTTGGAGACACCTGGAGCCCCCCTGGGCCAAGGGCACATTTGTGCCCTTACCCCAAGGGTAGGCACGAGCCATCCCAATGGGCTCCTCAACTCTGTGTCTGCTGTTTAGCAGGCGCAGAGCTGAGAATGCTGTGCAGCCCAAATTGGGGGCCATACTCCCATTTTGCTGCCCATTCCCCTAGTTCGGAGAGATCCTTCTGAGCTCTTCACAATCCCTTCTGGTTTCCATCACTGGGAAGAGTTTTGTATCATCCGCAGACTTGGCCACCTCGCTGCTTATGCCTGTCTCCAGGTCATTTAGGAACAAGTTGAAAAGCACAGGCCCCAAGACAGATCCCTGGGGCACTCCGCTTTTCATCTCACACTTCACTTTTCCAAAGTGGAGGCATTTCCCCCCCTCTAGGAATGCCATGGCCACTGCCACATCCTTGAACATGCTAGATGGCCTTGGATAAGCCAATTAGATGAGTCTGGGATCCTGGCTTGGAGAAGGAAAGCCAATATTTGATTCAATGGGACTAACTTCCAAATATGTTTCCGTAAGACTGCAGCCACAGAAAAGGTAGTCGTGGAACTGACAAAATAGGAGGTGCTCCTAGACTTAAACTATGTTGTATTCAAGACCAAGTGCAAGATTTAAGGGTTGTTGAACCCTTAGGGAAGCAATCATAGTGCTACCTGGTTCCACTCGAAAGTTAACCAAAGAGGTCCAACACAGACACTCAAACATCAAAAAAGCACCTCTCAAAATAGAGAGTACTAGTAATATAAAAAAAAAAACAGAAAGGGAAAGTCAAAAGGGTTAAGTCTCTCCAGTGTGCACTGACCTTATTTAAACCGCAATAACAGAAGATCAACAAGAATGTATAGCACTAAGTGACAAAGGTACTAGTCAAGGAAGCAGCTAAAAGGCTCACAAGTGAAGCCAAGGAAGCTATAAAAGGGGAAAGGCTTCTTTCAGAACACAGAAGTCTTGCCATATGAGAACGCACAGTCTGGCGAAAGAAATGTGGCAAACAATAAAGAGACAATAGCAGGAAAATGGGCAGACAAACAAAAATGTTTTAAAACGCATTAAAAGCAGGAAACATGTCAGGGACATGGTTAGACTGTTGGATAATGACGGAATAAAAGGGATGCTTCCCTTTTAGGATAGGAAGTTTCCAGAGAAGTTGAATGAATTATTTGTACAGGATCTGTCTTCAATGTAGAGTATGCGTATTGGAAAAGGTGGAAGATAGCCCTAGGAGTTAGGGAATGGTATCAGCAGTGCCCTCTTGTCCATATCAGCCAGGGGTTACAGGGTTAACCCCCAAGGTCTTTGCCTGCAGCAGGAACACAGCTGCAGGCTGATGAAGGCTCTGGCTATGAAGGAAGGTTAGCACAGGTGGAAAAGGGTGTGGCTGATGAGCTAGAGCCGGCCCAGCAACAGACACCGATTGGCCTGCCTCAGTATAAAGTTGGAGGCAGGAGCTGCAGGAAGTTAGCACTGGGTGGGTGCAACACCGGGTAGGTGCAGGATGGATGGATAGTTAAAGGAAGGGTGATTGGCACCGGGTAGGTGTAGGAGCTGGACGGACGGATTGTTAGACTGGCTAAAGGAAGGACTGGCTAAAGGAAGATAAGGTTATTGTGGGAGACTATTGGGAGTTGTTGTATGGCTGCCATGCCCCTGGAGCCACCAAGTGGAGGAGGCAGGTGTGGCTTAGGCAAGCTGACTGCCTATTGTTTGATGGTGGGGTTTTGTGGTGCCAAATTAGACTTAGGGTATCCTGAGCTAAGCCGGTGATGAGGACAGTCTGGAGGAGGCTGGCCAGCCAGTGAATCCAAGCAAGGCTGCTGGAAGAGAGGAGAACCAGTGGCTGAAGGAACCCCCTCCCTCTTGCCCATCTCTGAGGCTGCTTAAAGGGGAAACTAGTTAGCGCAGTGTGGGCATCGGGGCCCATGGGGAGGCCCAGCAGGGAGTTTTTGGCAGGAAAGTATGTAGGGCAGATACTGTGAACTGACCTTCTCAGCCATGGTGTCTGATGGACTGGTTAAAATGTAAGCGACAAGGGATGAGGGTCTAGAGATGATTAACAAATTAGACACTCACAAATTAGCGGCTCTGGATGGCATCATCCCAAGAGTGAAATTGTGGGTCTTCTCACAAAAAAACAAGAAACCTGTCTTTTAAAGGGGCTTCTGTGGCAGCAGACTGGAAAGTAACAAAAGTTAACACCAAGATGTAAAAAAGGATCCAGGAAGGATCTAGGAACTCACAGGCCAGTCAGCTTAATGTCTGTTCCAAGTAAAGAGGTGGAAAGCGTAATTAAAGTTAGGATGCCCCAACAACAGTGGTTCCCCACCTGGGGGTCGGGACCCCCAAGGGAATCATGAGCTGATTTTCAGTGGGTCACAAAGAGCTTGGGGTAGCCATCTTAAAAAGCTGGGCACCACCGTCTTGGAAGCTTCTTTTGGGCTAGGGAAGAGGCTTCCCCATTAAACTACTATACACACAGGGAAGAAGAATGAAATACTCTGAAGACTATCTAAAATTTGGCTTTACCAATTTGATCAGCAATGGCATAGAAGAGCCACAATGCGTCCTGTGCAATGTTGTTCTCAGTGCTGAATCAATCACTGAACTCAAATGTCACTTAGATACAAAACATTCAGAACATTCTACAAAGGATGCGAAGTTCTTTCAACTTGCAAAAAGAAAATGAAGAATGAGCCTTGCTGAAAGAGAATGGCATGGTTTCCGGAAAAGTAAGTCCTGCCTCACCAAAGCTCTTTGAGAGTGTCAACAGGCATGTGGACAGAGGCAATCCAGTTGACATTGTACTGTATACTTGCTTTCAAAAACCCTTGACCTTTGACAAAGTTCTTCACAATAGCCTTTTATGTAAATTTTGCAGTCATGTAATAAGAGGACAGGTCTTTTAGGTTAAAGAACAAGAAGCAAACTCTGGAAGTAAATGGATAGTTTTCTCAGAGAAGTAAGATCTGTCTTGGAACAGATGCTTTTTAATCTGTTCATAAACAATGACACCAAACTTTTGAGAGTGGCCCTAACCAAAGCAGATCATTAAGAGTTCCAAAAGGATCTCTCCAAACTGGGTGACAAGGCAGCCAAATAGCCAGTTCAACATCAATAAGTGTGGTGTGTTGGAGCAAAATACCCCAACCAAACTGAGATAACCCAGGACAGATTTTTGGGGATCATGCTTGACTGCGGAACGCGACGGGCGGGCTGTCGATCACCCGGATGTCTCGCCCAGCATTCCGGCAGCATAACACTGCTGGCTACAATCCTACCGATTATTCTGCAGCTCCCCCAGCTGGTTTCCAGGGGAGGCAGGGCTCACAGTTTGGGAACCACTGGGATAGGAATTGGCAGTCCCAATGACTCACAGTGCAATCTTAACCTGGTGTTAGGCCGGCACAGTTAGGCCAGCAAAGTTTGGCCGGCACAAGGGACACTGTAAATGTGGATGACATGTGCCACCCTCCCTGACTCCGAGAGTGGTCCAAACATGCTTTACGGTGTCCCTTGTGTCAGCCAAACGGTCCTGGCCTAACTGTGCCGGCCTCACTCCGGGTTAGGATTGCGCCCTCAGTGGCTTGGTGTTTAGAGAAATAAAGCCTGCCTATGTAAACTGCCTTGAATTAAAGTCAGAGGAACAATCTAATGGCCAAAGAAAGGTGGTATATAAATACTAGTATTATTATTTTTTCACCCCAGCACAGTATCTTTTCTAGTGGCTGCTGTTGTTGTTCTGCATTTTTTTTTAGATTACACACCCTTTTGGGACAAGGAGCCATTTAACTTTATTTATTTATTTATTATTATTATTATTATTATTATTATTATTATTATTATTATTATTCCTGTAAACCGCTTTGTGAACATTGAAAAGTGGCATATAAACACTGTTTGATTTTTAATAGGCGTCCCAGCATCCATGATATCCGTGGATAACTGAAACCATGGATACCGAATCAGTGGATACCAGGACATGCCTGTATTTCCCTTGTTGTACTGCAAAGCTGCTGCCACAAAGTCCATTGAACCTACGTAAGAAGCATATAAGAACGTAAGAAGAGCCCTGCTGGATCAAGCCAAAGGCCCATCTAGTCCAGCTTCTTGTATCTCACAGCCGCCCACCAGCTGCTCCAGGGAGGCACGAGACAACAAGATGCTTGCATCCTGTTGCCACTCCCTTGCATCCGGTACAAGCACCCGGTGCATGTTGAACCCTCCACATGTTAAGGATGATGGTTACTGCAAATCATTGGTGCAAGCTGCAACTCACACTGGCCCCATAAACATGCAACTGCAAACCCTACTCTCTTTACTAACTGGATGGCAGGTAGAGGACAGTTTCTCTCTGCACGGAGCCTGGGACTCCTATACTCGCAGCCAGGTTAAGAAAAGACTAACCTGGGAAAAGCTTGGCCGTCTGTAGTTTCCTGCCAAGGAGGATTGCACCACACATTGGGTGTAGGTTAAAATCTATGGCCAAACTTGTGGCCAAAATAGTCACAGTATGGTCTGTGGCTTGACCCCTTCTGCGATAGTCCAGGCCCTCCCTAAATGTCCAGACTGCATGAAGAATCAGGGGCAAAGAAACCAAGTCTCTGGTCTTTGTGGGATAGATGAAAAAATGCACAGGCAGACTTCAACCCAGTTTTCCATTAAGAAATAATACTGCTAACCAACGTTTTAAGCCTGTTAGGATAGCTTGTGTGGGAACTTGTTTTCCGACTATCCTGCAGTGTCTCCCCATCTCCTTAGCGCCCTCCCCTCCAGCGGCGTTCCTGGAGAGGGGGACACTATGTGCTGCAAGAGGCTGAGTTGCTGCATAACGCGATCCCGCCCTGGCCTCCAGAGCCATTCGCGGTTCGAAGAGCAAAGCCTCCCGGCCGCTTTTCTGAGCTGCGAATGGCTCTGAAGACGAGGGGGAGGAACCGCGTTACACCGGAACTCAGGCTCTACTCCTGCAACAGCGTTTTGCGCCCTCCCCCCGAACGCCACTGCTCCCCTCCCCACGATTTCTAGTTACGGGTCTAGATCCCACGTGTGTATGCGTTTGCTCCTCGCGTTCTAGCCTGCCCCGCCTCCAAGGAGATTGGCCCCACCCTCACAGCACTGCTGCGCGGTACTAGCGACGGCCCAAGCCCGAACTTCGCCACCGAGCAGGAGTTTGTGAACTCGGGTCTCCTCCTCGCCTCTTCCGGGGATCTCGAGTCTTTCCTTGTAAAGTCGGGACAGAGAAGGGGGAACGGAAAGAAGCGCGTTTCCTGTGCGCGTTTCCTGTGCCAGTTTCTCTCGGCAAGAGGCATGGCCCCTCGTTTCCTCCCGTTGAGGCTTGCAGAGGGAGCGCGCCGTGAACTTCTCGCCCCCGATCTCCGCCCCACCCCGCGCCCTTTCGGAAATCGGACCGGCCCAGTTCGTTCTACGGGCTGCCGCAGCGCCGCCGCCGCCGCCGCCCACCCCTTGCCCAAATCGCCGCTGTCAGGACGGCGAGAATAACCAGGTCCAGCCCCCTCGGCCGACCTCCCCCTCGTGGCTTTCTTTCCCCCTTTCCCAAGGCAAAACAGATCTGAAAGGGGGCGAGAAGGGACAGCCTGCGCCCAAACAGGCCCCTCCGGACTAGCAGGTCAAGTGGGCAGAGCACCCCGCCCCCAAAGCTGGTCCTTCTCGGCTGCCTGAAGCCCGCCACGGGACGAGGAGGGGGGCCTCGGAGGGGGAAGTCCCACTTCCGAGCCCAGCCAGAAAAGTTAAGAGACCTCGCAGTCCTCATATCAGCCACGAGTCCTGTGCCGAAGGCGACGGGATAACGGGATCCTCGTTCGAGCGCCTGCCCCGTTTCGCCAGGGCTGGGACCGCGGCAAAAGCAAAGCCCTTTTCCCGTCCTCTCTCCGGGGCAATTAACCCGGGTTTCCTTCTCTGAAGTCTGGCCGCCCCGAGTGCCAGCCCTCCCCAGCCGGCTGCGCCCCTGGCTCTCGCCTCTCGCTCGGTGCCTATAGGGGAGGGGGCGGCCACAGACCCTCGGAAGGACCCTAAGCCCGCACTGCTAAGCGAGGCTGCCCTCCCACCTCTGGCTCCGGGGCTCGGATCCCAGCCGGGATTCCCCTCGCTCCCCCCCCCCGGCCGCGGCAGCCCGCGATCTCCCCCCGGCTTCCACCGTAGCCAACCCAAGCCCCGGCCCGCCAGCCCCCTTCGTTCCTGTCGCCTCTGCCCTCTTTTTTAAGCAGATCGGGGGCGGGGGGGGGTAGCGCCGGCGGCCGGCTTCCTGCCGGATACTCACTCGATCGCTCGTTCACCAAGCCCGGAGCGGTGCTTGTTGCTGCTGCTGCCGCCGCCGCCGCCGCTTCCCGGCAGCTCGCATCGCTTCGCGGCTGCTCCCCGCCTCCGCCTCCTCGGGCTCCTTTGTCCTTCCAAAGTGCCCGCCTCGCGCGGAGCAAGGCGAGCCGCGGCACCTTCCCGAGCTCGGACGGGCAGGAGAGGCTCCTTCGCTCCGGGCGGTGGCAGCAACAATAGCCTGGCGGAGAGCGCAGCGCAGCGCTGGCGTCCTTCCTGCCTGGTCCTAATATAGTGTTCCCTCCCCGAAAAGCCACGTGGATGGCGGCGAGGGGGAGCGAGCCGCCAGCCGGCGCGTCGCGGAGAGAGCGCAAAAGGCGCACGAGGGGCGCAGCGCGGCGCAGGGCAGGGCAGGCTCCTCCTCGGCTGGAGCGACGGAGGGGAGGACGGAACGCATGTTCGTGCCGGAGGGAGCCAGATCGGGCGCCCGGGAGATCCCTCTCGCCGCCCTGGCGATTTGGAAGCGGAGCGGAGCGACGAATGCGTGTGGAAGGAAAAAAAAAAAAAAGATCCCCAGGGACTTCCAGGACGTGTGAGCTGGAGGTAGCCTCAGTCCGCAGGACCCAAGTGGATGGATCCCATTTTTCTCCCGTTCCTTCGTCCTGCGGTGCGGGAGAGTCAAGGGGGGAGTCAGAACTTTTTGATCGAACTCTCTCCCCCCTCCCCGCCGCGCAAGAAACAGCCGGACGATGTGCACTGCGGTCCAGTCCGCAAGAGCAGGAGCGCTCAGTCGGTCGCCTGGAGGACAGACTGAAACTCCGGGCTGAAACTGGCCAGCCTGGCCTGGAGCAGCGCGAGGGGAGCCCCTTGTCAGTTTCACAAGCGGGGCTCGTTCTGCTCCAGTCGCAGCAGACCGCCTCTGCCGATAGGCGCCGTCTGACAAGACAAGACAGATGGACCACCACGCGGCCACTGAATGGGAGGTTGTGTCCTGGGCGATTCCCGGAGCGCAGATATCTGCTGATTGATCTGCCGTGCTGGGGAAGAGCAAGGGGAAGCTGAAATGGCCAGGACAAGAAAGCAGATAAAAGAGGGCATGGGGCCCTTCCAGTTGCACAGGGGAGCATAGACAGCAGGGGCAAGTGGGTGAGGGGTGAGGGGTGAGGGAGAGGAGGAGGCACATGGGTGTGTGTGTGCAAGCAAGAGTGTGAACAGAACGCACAAGGTGAGCATGCCTACCTGAAGGATGCCAACTGAACAGGGTGGATTTTCCACAAGAATGTGGAAGAGGGAATTGAACAGTAGCAGGGGGTATGCATGAGAAAGAGCAACTCTCTCTCTCTCTCTCTCTCTCTCTCTCTCTCTCTCTCTCTCTCTCTCTCTCTCTCTCTCTCTGCAGGTGCAATCCTAACCTGCAGTTAGGCCATCACAGTTAAGCCAGCAAAGTTTGGCCGGCACAAGGGCCACCAGTTTGGACCACTCCTGGACAGAGGTGGATCTACAGGGAGGGCAAAGCTCTAAGTGTTGCAAGAAGCCTTACCCTGTCATGTAAATCCCTCCTCTCCCTTGCTGTTGTAGCCAGTAAGCAACGCCAAGATGTTGCTGTTCCCTGTGAGGATTGGCTAAAACGGTGCAGGAGAGGAGTGATTTCTTCTGCAAGGTAAGGCTTCTTGCAAAACTTAGAGCTTTGCCATCCCTGTAGAAACGCCACTGCTCCTGGAGTCAGGGAGGATGGCGCACGTCTGACCAAGAGTGGTCGAAACACACTTTACGGTGTCCCTTGTGCCAACCAAACTGTGCTGGCCTAACTCGAGGTTAGGTTTAACTAACTTGAGGTTAAAACAGTTCAGTAAATTCAGATCATGTAAAAACAGTCATGCTAGGGCTTGTCAGTTGACTGACCAGACCAAAATACTGGAAGATCAGTTTCCTTCCTAGTGAGAAACAGGGCAGAATACTGCAAGCATTCTTTCCCTCTTATCTCTGTAGGTCAAAAGGAAGATTTTTTTTCTTTAACTTAGGAAAACAAAAAAGAAAAGAACATTCAGGGAAGAGGCCCAGGGCATGACATTCTCATGGTAGTTTAAAAAACAGGAAGTGACTCTGCTTTGCTTCCTGTCCTCTCTCTCTTGTGTGTGTGTGTGTGAGAGAGAGAGAGAGAATGAGTGAGTTTCCCCCCTTACATAAGAACATAAGAAGAGCCCTGCTGGATCAGGCCAAAGGCCCATCTAGTCCAGCTTCCTGTATCTCAAAGCGGCCCACCAGGTGCCCCAGGGAGGCATGAGACAGAAGACGCTTGCATCTTGTTGCCACTCCCTTGCACCCGGTACTCTGAAGTACCCATGTTGTGCTTTAAACGTCTCCTGCACCCTGCCTATTTATCTTAGGGAGCAGAGCAGATTCTGACTGCAGCTCAGGTGCTATCAGAGCTGGTTTGGTCCTCCAGTTACGACAGCATTGAGAACAGGGGCGTAGCTAAAGAAGAGCAGGGGGGG
>JAJKFI010000024.1:12914747-12927303 GCA_029204185.1 Lerista edwardsae
GGGGGGGGCAGCCTGTCATAAGATACCTGTAAGAAACAGAAAGAACTGGAAGAAGTCTTTGTTTGGGGTTCAGTTGGGAAGCTTAATCTAAAGCCTCTCTAAACACTCGAGGGTTTAGTGGGATGTGAGCGCCTGACCTCAGCAGCCAGCTCAGCAAAGTATTTTGGCTACTGGGGACAAAGCCCAATCCATATCTCAGTGAGTCACTTGCTAGATAGCAAGGCTCAACCATTCAGGGTTTAGCTCTCGGCGACTGCTACTCCACAACAGTTGAGCCTTCCCTGATCTAAAACCCCGAGACAGTGTCTGTCCTTTGAGTTAAATATTTGCAAGGAAAACATCATCAGCTGAAAACATGTAGTCGTTGTCCAAAAAATTGTACCATAGCATGTGCAGGATGAAACACGGGAAGCTGTGAAGTGCATGATGTCTCCACGTTCATACACTTACATCGACATGCATGTTTGACTGTTTGGCAAGGTGCATACATTACCATTTTTTAACATTTTTTTTACCCTGTGGGTAATTAAGCTATGGAACTCCTTGCCACAGGAGGTGGTGATGGCATCTGGCTTAGGTGCCTTTAAAAGGGGACTGGACAGATTTCTGGAGGAAAAATCCATCGTGGGCCATGATGAGTGGTGCAACCTCTTTACATTAGTAGTAGGCTACTTCAGAATGCCAGGTGCAATGGAGTGGTAACAGGATGCAGGCATCTTGTTGTCTCCCGTGCTCCCTGAGGCCCCTGGTGGGCCAGTGTGGGATACAGGAAGCTGGACTAGATGGGCCTTTGGCCTGATCCTGCAGGGCTCTACTCTGGAGAAGGAGCCTGCATAATGAGAACTCCAGAAAAAAAATTAACATGGGATCCTTAGAAACCAGGACAGACATTTACCAGGGACAGATAACTGAACATGAAGGCTGGTCTCTGCAGTGGCATACCTAGAGGGGGATCACAGCACTAAGTTTTGCAAGCAGCTGCTCCACCTCCTCTTTACTTTGGAGCCATCCGTAGCCAACATGGCCTCCATTTTGCTCTAGCCACTGAGAATGGCTCTGAAGAGGAGGGGAGAGGCTGCTTGCAAAACTTAGTGCTGGGACCCCCCTCTAGGTATGCCTCTGGCTCTTTGGTACTGGCCAATCCCCATCCTGGGGCACCCCCCCCATGCTTGTTCAGTCCCTCTACTCTTTGAGACAGGTGAAGGCCAATTTTCCTAGGATATGTCTAATGGTCACCCTTAGTCGGGATGTTAAATGGAAGTCCTTTTCTGTTTTCTTTTGCTTCTTTTAAATAAAGTCGTGGTTGGGGGAGGGAGTCTGACTATGGCACAAGTTTTGGGATGGGTGATGATCCTGGGGCGTGGTCTCAGATGGCCCATCACTGTTCTTTCTCCCTTTGGTCCAGATCCGGGCTGGGTCCAGCAGAGGACATCCTACGATGATCTCATTTGAGGCCACCTCTGGGAGTGGACAGGCCCCAGGAGCTCTGCTCTTCACTGCGCCCTTCTGGAAGGCTTTGGGTCCAGGGCAGCCATTTTTGCCTGACCCACAGAAATGGGGCAGTAATGATCCTTAGTGGCAACTGTAGATATTGAGATGGAGAGAGAATGAACAGGACTTCAGAGAGGACAGGAACAAGGACATAAGAACATAAGAAGAGCCCTGTTGGATCAGGCCAAAGGCCCATCTAGTCCAGCTTCCTGTATCTCACAGCGGCCCACCAGGTGCCCCAGGGAGGCATGAGACAACAAGATGCTTGCATCCTGTTGCCACTCCCTTGCACCTAGTACTCTGAAGTAACCTACTATTAATGTAAGGAGGTTGCACAATCCTATAGCCCACGATGGACTTTTCTTCCAGAAATCCGTCCAATCCCCTCTTAAAGGCATCTAGGCCAGATGCCATCACCACCTCCTGTGGCAAAGAGTTCCACAGACTAACCACCCGCTGGGTAAAAAAGTACTTCCTTTTATCTATAAGAACATAAGGATGCAGCTGCAGCTGCCGTTCGAACAAATGGAATGAAGGTGCAGATCAAAGAAGGTGATGAGAGTGGGAGAGGCGGTGGACTCGGATGGAACATCAAGGTGAATATTGAAATCCGCAAGGACGGGGGCAGAGGATTTGAGAGGGACGGAGGCTGGGCTGGCAAGCATCAAAGCCAGAGAGAAAGGAGGTGACAGGCTGAGGAGTGCAGGGTGGTGGCAAGCTGGGAATAGATCACAGCTCTGCTGAGGGAGGGGGGAGAGAGGATGGGGAGCGCACCGTTCAAAGGGAAAGCAGACAGATGGGCGTATTGGGCAGGTGGAGGAAGGCTGCATGGAACACCGACCAGGAGGAAGACAAGGCATCACTAGCCTTTCCTACTCTATAAAGACAGAGCCAGTGGTGACAAGGGGCTAGAATGGCACCCAGGGCTGGCTCTAGGAGTGGTGGGGCCCAATGCAGGGCATTCCTGTGGGGCCCCCCCCCCACTCCCCACAAGGCCCCCCACTCATCAAGAAGAGCACTTGTGGTGCCACACACAAAGTGTGGCACCTGGAAATAGTTGGTGGTGACAGGAAGATGTTGCTGCCAGTTGCTTCCGGGAGGCCCATTTTGGGCTCTTCAGAAGCTGGAGCAGGTGAGAGGGCCCAAGGCAAAGCTGCTCTGCTGGCCCCACTGACCTACAATCCTGAGAGATCCTGACAGCAGCAGCAGGCAATATGCTCACTGCACTGGTGCGGGGACCCCCAAAGCGCGGGGCCCGATGTGAGGGCATTGGTCACGTTGGCTTAAGGCCAGCCCTGGTGGCACCTGATCCTAACGTCGAACTGAACGCCATCATTTGAAGGTCTGCCCCAGAATGAGAACCCAGAATGGCTGCCTCCGAAGGAGAACCCCGAATGAGAAGTACAGTTGCCATGTTCCCCATCTCAAGTGGTAGCCTTGGACATATATGGTAGCTACAGGGGGTGGCACAGTAAGTATTGCAGGGTTGCTGTCATTGCCCGGAATGGCTCTGACGGTGAATGGGAGGGACTGCTTAGATGGTGTGCTGTGCCTCCAGCAATGCACCACAACACTCCCTATAGCAATGGTACTGTGGACATAGAGAGATGCCAGCCAGACCAGACGGGCCACTGTCTCAAGCTTCAGAAGTGCTGGACTTGGAACCAGGCCCCCGACACCAAACTTGAGCCTGTTGGCTAGAAGGCCCTCCGAGAAAGACTCTTGAGCGGAGACTTCTGGAGAAGTCCCTTGAAGCCAGAAGCCCCTTCCATGGCAGAAGCACCATGCGCAGCACTGTCTTTTCCAGCTGATTGAGTTTTGGTTCCAGGCCAGAAGACAACTCCCTTGAGGCTCTCCACATTCCAAGAAGGAATTGGAGAGTAGGAAGAGAGTTACAGGTGGTGTGGAGATTCCTAAAGCATACATTTTCTAACCAGTGGTGTCATTCAAATGATTTAGGAACAGGAACTCACTTTTGATTGGCACTTGTTGGGAACCCGGAACCAGCCACTGAGCCCATTAGGATCCGGAACGCCCGTTCTGGTCCGTTCCCCCTGAATGACATCACTGCCTTTGCCCCCTAGGAATCCGGAGTCGCTCCCTTTAACCCTCTGAGTGCCGGCCAACCAAGAAGAAAAGCTCTTTGCAGAGGAATTGGGAGGGGGGAGGAGGGAGAGTGAAGTGGGCGGAGTCAGCCCTAATTTTAACTAGTGGAACTGAGTTCCCCCTGCGTTCCCCCTGCATGACATCACTGTTTCTAACCCTTTTCATCTCATAGAACAATCAGAAGGCACTAAATTTGTTAAGGCACACCATCTTTTGGCAATTGATAAGGCACACCACACTGGCAGGGGGGCTGACATTCCCCAATGGCCACATTAATATATGGTCCACCCCCAAATTCCTGCATCACACCTGCAGACCATTTGTGCACACCAATATGCCACAGCACACTGGTTGAAAATAACTGCATTTCCAGCAGAGAAGGACTTTCCCAGCCTTGCCCAGAGATTGCACCCTAGACCCTCTGCAAGCCAGACATCCACCACCAAGCTACAGCCCTCCCTTCCAGCCCTACAAAACTGATTAACAAGTAGACATTCCTTAAATGTAGTGCCGTGCTACAGGGCAGGATTTCATAGAATCATAGAGATGGAAGGGACCTGCAAGGTCATCTAGTCCAACCCCCTGCCTGTCACAGGAAATCTTCCTAGAGCATCTCCAGCAGGTGCCTGTCAAGCCTCTGCTTGAAGGTCTTCAGCAAGGGAAAGTCTACCACCTCCCTTGGCAATTTGTTCCACTGTCGAACTGCCCTTATCGTCAAGAAATTCTTCCTGATGTCCACCCAGAATCTCCTCGCTTGCAGTTTGTACCCTTTGGACCGAGTTCTACTGTCAAAAGCAAATATTTCTTAACAGCCTTCATTTGAAACAAAAACTGACATTCTGAAGCCACTTGCAAACTCTCCCCTGAAATCCCCTTGGCATGAGTTTAACAATCTGGCCGTCTCTCAGACCCCCAACCTCTATTTCGCCCTCAGCTTAGCTTCTGGCAGCTCCTGCTATGGCCACCGAAGCCGTGTCAATAGCATTTGAGGGCAGAATCTTGTCATTTAGGATCGGGGTGAGACTGATTGATCAGCAGTCTGCAAGCTAGCACAAACCCAGGACTTGTAATATGCTACACCAGTAGAAAACCAATTTCTGACAAATTAAGAAGGGACTTCCCCACCAGTTGCCTCTTCAGCATCCCACCCCCACCCCCAAACTTGAAACTTGAGTATTATATATAGGTTTTTTGGTGATATATTCCCCAAAATTTATTGATTAAAATAGCAAATTGCTGTGTTGCGTTTTTTGTTCAAATGTTTATTGCACATTGTACAAATAGAGTAATAAATAAGGGTGAATGGCCCTACAAAGGCAAACAATTACTGGCACACACACCCCAGTCTGAAATAACTTGCTCAACAATTCCCAAGCCACACTCGTAGATCTGGAAGAGACCTGCAAGGAGCATCAAGAAACTGCTACTTACAATTTCCATGTTCCATTAAAGTCACCCCAGCATGCACTGTGAACTAGGAACATGCATTACATGTCTATGCAAGTTTAAGCAAGCATCCTCCCATTTCTGCCACTCCTCCTCCTGATCCCTTACTGAAAAATATTTGTGGATTCCTCAAAACTGTGTCAAAAATAAGCAAAAGTGATTTTTTTGCGTTTTGACCTACATTTCGTTTTATGTCATGCTTTCAGTAGGAATTCTCATTATTTAGTGTTCTGTGTTGATTACCAAAAAAATCCATCCCTAATTATACACATCTTTTGACAGGCTCTTGACTAGTTGTTAGCTGTCAACTATCAGAGACCATCATTTGCTGAGAGTTGCGACACAGGGCCAAAACATGCTGTGCAAGAGGTTTGTAATTAGACTTCCGGCGCATCCTCGGATCCATGGGGTGAGAGGAGTGTGGATTTGCTCGCACGGCTGAGGGCAGGCAGCACACCACCCTTTCTCCCTTGCACAATTTCCTCAAACATAAGTGTCACCTGGCAGGTGGGAGAAAACAGGTATGGGGGTGGGTGGGCAAATAGCAGCCTGGGGAGCAATTTTGATGGGAAAAAATGATGCAGTGAAATGGATCAGACGCTCTGTTGCTGCTGCCACGGGCAATTCTCAGCCTCTTCCTCCTCCCTTGCAGCTACATTTCAATTAAAAACACAAATCAGGCAGTCCAATCTCCTGAATTGGTCAGCTGGTTGGCTTTAACTTACACCCCACTGGTTTCAACAGGACTAATGTATGATTATAGAGGCCCAACTAATTGTAGGTGACATCTCGGAGGCAGTCAGATACTACATTCCAGCACATGTCAATTACCAAATATCGTTTTAATCAAATGCCGACGACTATTGCATTGGGTACCTTTATACCCCACCTTCCACCCATGGAATTGAGGGTGGTACTCCTTGGCAATGGCACAGGGACCCATCCAAACAATGACCGAAGCTTGACCTGGTCAGCTTCAGCAAAGGGGCTGCATCAGGTGCCTGCAGACCATGACGGAGGCCGATTGGAAGCCATCTACTGTCAAAAGCCACAGCATACCCCATTGCCATCTATGCCAGCAAGCGGCCAACACTCAAGCCAACAGATGACAAATGCAAGCATCAAATATTGACTATTAGGTAGCATGTTGTGTGTGCTCCTATTGACCCTGTATTCCAGGAGTAGTACCTCTCTTCTGGCTTCTGTCCTTGGCAAATCACTATCTCTACTTTGTCTTTGCCTTTTGTGGATGCCTGGATCTCTCCTCAGTGACTGTACATTTAACGCACGTGAGTGAACACTAGAACTGGCTCATCCATGAGGCCAACTGGGAGCGCAATCCTAAACTGGAGTTAGGCCGGCATAAACTAGGCCAGCAAAGCCTGGCTGGCACCAGGGCCACCGTAAAGCATGTTTGGACAACTCTCAGAGTCAGGGAGGATGGCTCACGTCTGTGTGCTGGCTTCTCTGACTCTGAGAGTGGTCCAAACGCATTTTATGGTGGCCCTTGGGTCGGTCAAACTTTGCTGGCTTAGCTTATGCCGGCCTAACTCAGTTTAGGGTTGCGCCCTGAAGCAAACACCTCAGGGTTCAACCCTGAGCCAGACGCGTATCTAACCTGTTGCCCGGGGTGGCGCGAGCCATGGGCGCTGGGCAGCGGTGGGGCGGCATTGCGTGCGAAACAGCACACCCTTCGGCCCGCCCACCCTGGCCTCCATTACGCTCCGAAATGGAGCGTTTCCAGGCACAGGGAGGTGTGTCGGAGCGACGCACAGGGGCGGGGCAACGTCCTGGGGGCGTGGTTTCGGCGCCAGCCATGGGTGCGCTCAGGCCTCCATCCGTCGCTGCCCTGAGCCCATCATTGCTGGTGGGGCGCTTGTACCACTGACTCAGGCAGCCCAACCTTATGTTGTGCTAGAGCTGGCAGGCCGGAGGGCCTGAGCCAAATCCAGCGCAACATGGGAGGTCCAAGGAGAATCCCCGGGGCAAGGGAACACATGTGCCTCATTGGTGGATCCAAGGTGGATCCGAGGAGGACATAGGGCCAGAATTGGGGCTCACCCTGGAGTGGCAACAGGATGCAAGCATCTTGTTGTCTCCTGCCTCCCTGGGGCACCTGGGGTGGGCCGCTGTGAGATTCAGGAAGCTGGACTAGATGGGCCCTTGGCCTGATCCAGCATGGCTCTTCTTATGTTCTTATGTTCTTATGTACCCAGTTCCGCTCTCCCCCCGGCTGGTTCCAAAACAATAAATACCACTTTGGTTTTTGAATCAGTGGAGGAAAAGGCCGACGTTGGCCAACATCCCAGTATACAATAAGCAGAGACAAGCCTTCAGTAATATGTAATAGGAGATTTATAGCACCAGGCAAAAAAACCCCAAAAAAATCAGAGACAAAAAGATGATTTATCTGGTGGTGTTAGGCAACACCCACATGGTGTCCCCTAAATATCCACATCGAGAAAATCTGCTTGATGAAAGGCTCTTCTTGCCTTTACACGGCTCTGGGACAAAGCGAGCTTCAGTAGCAGCCACAGAATAGATTCTAGCAGGACTGAAAAATGGATTCCGAAAGTACAGATGCTCTCCCCTTATTGGAAGGGATGAAAGGCGGCGTAGTCTTGCAGAAACAGGAATGCTAAACCGAAGCATCTGGCAGCAATCAAGAGCCGTAAGTGTAAACTTTCACAAGCACAGATGAAGAAAGAGAGAATGACATCTAAAACAACTGCACTGAGTCAAGGCCACGATATAGTTCCATTTCCTGTTTCTCTTACCAGAAGCCAGATTTGGTTGCTTTAGGATACCTTAAACCCCTGTACGTGTAACTTGGTAACCCCTACTAATTGGGCAAGAAGCACTTTTTCAAGTGGTGTTCCTCTTAGATGTAGCAGGAGGAGAGTACTTGTCCCTAATCACCCCTGCGCAGTGTGTTTTCTAGTGGCTGATTCTGGAAGAAAAGGATATGATGGGTTGTGCAACCTCCTTAAAAGTAGGCTACTTCAGAATGCCAGGTGCAAGAGAATGGCAACAGGATGCAGGCATCTTGTTGTCTCGTGTGCTCCGTGAGGCATCGGGTGGGCCAATGTGAGATACAGGAAGCTGGACCAGATAGGCCCTTGGCCTGATCTAACAGGACTCTTCTTATGTTCTTATGGTATTCTGCATTTTTTTAGATTGTGAGCCCTTTTGGGACAGGGAGCCATTTAACTTTATTATAATTTTATTTCATGCCCTATTCTTGAATTTTTTAAAGGTAGAAGCAGGAAAAAGATTTCCTTGCAGCTAAAATAATGCTTTAAACATTCAGGAATGGCATATGGAGAGGATGGGAGTTTATATTTTACATATTTTTTGAAAAGTCTTAAAGTGATGGGCATTTGGGGGTCAAAGAAGTCACTGTAAACTATTGTTTTAAAAGCTTTGTGCCTGCAATTAGTGATGGAATCAACAAGGCAAATGTCCACCTTTATGGAACAAAAAATAATACATCTCAAAAACCACCCCAAAAATTGGATGGTGAGAGCTGTGGTGGTGGGGGGGGGAATCAGTGATATTACTACACAGTCGGGATCATTGATGGTTACATATATTGTCATCATTATTAATAATAATAAATCATTTTTCAGAGATCTCAAAGTATTGCAGAGTTTAGCAAAGGAATAAGGTGGCCTTTTCCCAGCAGGGGGATTTTGGCATTATGAAACTCTCTCTCTCTCTCTCTCTCTCTCTCTCTCTCTCTCTCTGTGTGTGTGTGTGTGTGTGTGTGTGTGTGTGTGTGTATGTGTGTGTGTGTGTGTGTTTAACTCTAGAAGAGCAATAGATAAACCTGCACTTTGTGTAGCAAGAAGAGATCAGTTTCATTTTCAAAAATAGCCCTCTTGATCCCTGTGTTCAATGAATATTGCAGTGAATGGCAATTAAAGTTCACCAGCTCTGTTACAGACCCTGACCATAAGTCCCATATAGGGATTTTGAGGTGGCTGAGTTCTCTTCAGAACCTGTTCGGGCATGCCTAAAGGACGTACAACTTGCAGCACAATCCTATGCATGTCTACTCAGAAGTAATTCCCATTGTGTCCAATGGGTTACTACTCCCAGGAGAGATTGCTGTCTTATGCCCAGGTTGCCAGATACCTAGCCAAGATTTTGCCCTTCCTTTAGGCATGCCCTAACACAGTGATTTTCAAACTGAGGTGTTGTGACACCCCAGCCTGAAAAGCACTGCCTGGGGCACTTTAAGGGGTGGGGAAATTGCATAGATCAAGGCTGTGCGGGGGACTTACCTGTGCCTGCCCCAGCATCCTTTTGGGTTGGGGAGTCCTGCAGACCCCTCTTCTGCAATCAGGAAGTTATGGACAGGGACTAGATTATTAGCCACACCCCAGGCCCATCCCCTCCTGAGCCACGCCCCCAGGAGTCCTCATATTCATTGCTTGTCTGCAGATGCAAACACTTAGCATAGTGATAAACTAGACCCTATTAGCCTAGAAAATCAGTACTGTTGGAGGATATGCAGCATCTTTCCCCACACCCAACCACAGGAAACAGGCAGCTCAATCCTAGAGTGGTGCTGGGCCATGTTGGGCACAGAGCGGTGCCCAAAGTGCCATAAGGCACATCTACAGCAGCAAAAGAGGAGTGGGCTGGCAGCAGCCGTTGCACTGACCCCGGAACGTGGTGGAGACTGGCGGGTAAGCTGCTTTTGCCCTGGATGAGTTTGGCCAGCGTGGGGGCTTGAGGAAGGTAGGGGAAAGGCAGGAGGGGACAGAATGGGGTACGCGGACCCAGGAGTGGCCGGCTCAGGGAGGGTGGGTGGAGTGTGGCTCCATCTGTTTGGTTGGATCCTAACCAGTGGTGTCATTCAAATGATTTAGGAACAGGAACTCACTTTTGATTGGCACTTGTATTGATTTGATTGGCACCTGGAACCAGCCACGGAGCCCGTTAGGATCCAGAACGCCCGTTCTGGTCCGTTCCCCCTGAATGACATCACTGATCCTAACCCCCTTCTCCAGGCCACACAGGCCCAATCTGGGCACTGCTCCAACACAATTTAGGATTGGGCGGCGAGGGCACAGTTAGGCCAGCAAAGTTTGGTTGGCACAAGGGACACTATAAAGTATGTTTGGACCACTCTTGGAGACAGAGAGGCCAGCACACAGATGTGCGCCATCCTCCCTGACTCCAAGAGTGGTCCAAATGTGCTTTACGGTATCCCTTGTGCAGGCCAAACTTTGCTGGCCTAACTATGCCGGCCCAACTCCACGTTAGGATTGCACAGTGAGTCTCTGCACTGAGTTCCTTTACACATGATATAGGAGTCCCCTGTAGCCATTGAGAAGGAGACAATGGTTTCTCAGCAACAGGAGTGCTTGCCAAGGCAACATCATTTTGGCAGGTTCGGCCACTGCTGTCCAAGCCCCCTGGAGAACCACATTGTTTGACCCTTGATCTTGAACCACATGAAGCGAATATTATTGAGCTCATGCATCATCTATTAGACAAATGTGAACTAGACCCATGAATAAGCCCCCCACTTGGATACCAAGCCTGGAAGCCTGTTTAAACGCTAGTGTGTGAAGCATGCATTTTCTTTGGGTCAAACAAACTAAGCACGGAGACATAAAAGCAGTGATGTCATGCAGGGGGTACGCGGGGGTACGCGAGTACCGGTTTCTAGGATTACAGCTGGCCCCGCCCATTTGCCCGCCCACTCGTCGACTCCGCCCTCTGCAACGTTTGAATTTCCTGCATGTTTGAGTTGCCTGCATGTTCTCGGAGCCAGGCAGGCAGGCAGGCAGCGAGCGGAGCCTTTCCTTTCCTTGCCACTGAAAAATGAGTTGCTCTGGGGTTTTAACATGATGCCAGGCCTCCGTAACATGTTCTGGGGGTGCTGTGGAATACTGTTGCAACTGTTGGGTCAGTTTAAAATCATCTGAGGCCTCAAAAAGGGCTTTTTTCATGTCCCTTCCTGCCACGACATCACTTCTGGCTTATGACGTCACTTCCGGTGGGCAGGTCCCGACACGTGCCAATCAAAAGTGAGTACCTGTTCTTAAATCATTTAGATCAGTGGTCAGGGAACAGGGGTAAATTACCCCAAATGGGGTAAAAATGAAATTCCTGGGGGTAATGTGTTGTTTATTTGGAGTGTTTATAGCAGAGTTGGGGGCTTGTGGACCCATTCAGCGCTTGCCTAGCGCGATCGGAGCGGAGGAACGAAGCGATCGCTACATTTCAATAACAAAGTTTTTTATTGGTTACAGTAGCGATAGTTAGAAAGCGAGAAGTTCTATTTGCCGGTCAGCGAAAGCCGGCGAAGGCTTGCCGCGTACAAGCGGCTTTTCAACGCATGTTGTTACAGTCTCAGTCTCAGTCTCAGTGCGCACACAGTAAAAAATATAAGTTATATAGGAACAAAGGGGTGTAGCCAGAGCATATCTGGTAGGTGGATACCTGAAGACCCTTGTGCCCCATGTTAACCAATGGGGTGCCCCTTTGAACATCATGATCTCATGAGAAAGTGGATGTTTGCTAGCCAGCGCTTCCCGTGAGAATCATTGCCTGCTTATGTTACACTATCTAAAGGGAGTTCAGCTACTGTGTAGCAGGTTGCACTAACAAGCTGGGAAGCTGACCACCTCAAGGACACGCAGGTGCTCTATCTGATCTGGAGACGGAGAGACGGAATGCCAGTTTCCACCAGTTCTGGAGTGTGTGGTGTGAAACTGCAACATAATGGACAGATAGGAGTATGCCCCGCCCCCTTTTCCCTCATCCTTCTTCATGACCAACGTTCTCTCTTCTGACCAATGGGAAGGTCCTCCCATGCTTGATGGATTTCCCTTGCTTCCAATAGGATATTAGAAGCGGCAAGGTACTTGTCCCCCAATAGGCAGCGTTCCCCTCCCTTCCCAGGTGGCAAAGAAGGCCGTGGTTATCGGTCCCACTGCTGGTAGAGGGAGAAGGAAGCAACAGCAGGGAAAATGGCGGCCGTGGCTGCAACTGCGGTGGTGATGGGGGAGCCGGCGAGGTCAAGCCTATTCCGGGTAGCGAGGCCGGCGCAGACCTGCTCCCGGCTGGCACTCAGGCAGCCGTGGAGTCGGCGGTGCTTGATCCAGGGAGCAGCCCGAACCAGCTCTGGGTGGGGAGGCCGAGGAGCTGCCGCCGTCGCTGCCACCCAGGAGCCCGGCAGGGACGCGAGATGTGCAGGCGTGGGGGAGGCTCTGGTGAGCGACTGAGGTGTGTGTGTGCATGTGCCCGCAGGCGTGCCTGTGTGTGTGTGTTAGGGCACTCCCTGGGTTTGCCTTGTCTTGCTGTCCCAAGGAGTGGGGCGGGCGGGCAAGCGAGCGGGGGGAGGACTGGGGTGCCTGCGCAGGGAGTCAGGGGCACAAAGAGAGGCGGGAGGCAACGAGGCAAAGCTAACAGCAGAAAACAAAATCAGAACTGCTGTTGCTGGCCTCTGTGTGTGTGTGTGTGTGTGTGTGTGTGTGTGTGTGTGTGTGTGTGT
>JAJKFI010000024.1:12930877-12961173 GCA_029204185.1 Lerista edwardsae
ACACACACACACACACACACACACACACACACACACACACACACACAGAGGTGATGGCATCTGGCCTAGATGCCTTTAAAAGGGGACTGGACAGATTTCTGGAGAAAAAGTCCATTGCAGGCTACAGGCCATGATGGTTAGTGCAACCGCCTTAGGTAAGCTACCTCGGAGTGCCGGATGCAGGGGAGTGGCAACAAGATGCACATGTCCAGTGATGTCGTTCAGGGGGAACGGACCAGAACGGGCGTTCCGGATCCTAATGGGCTCCGTGGCTGGTTCCAGGTTCCCGACAAGTGCCAATCAAAAGTGAGTTCCTGTTCCTAAATCATTTGAATGACACCACTGCACGTGTCTTGTGTATTCCTTGAAACATCTGTTGGGCCACTGCGAGATGCAGGAAGCTGGACTAGATGGGCCTTTGGCCTGATCCAGAGGGGCTCTTCTTATGTTCTTATCAATATTTTAAGCTAGATAAAGAGCAGAGCATGCGGGTTCGTTCCAGGCCAGTGCTAAAATGATCAGCAAAATTTGCAATTAAATAAATACTAAGAAAAATATCATACTATTATTATTTAGGCCAGTTTTATTCAAACTGTGGGTCGGTACCCATTTGGTGGGTTGTGACCTGATATCAGATGGGTCGTGGAAAGCTGGGAGCAGCCATCTTGGAAACTGCAGACCTTACTCTTGTTGTATTCCTTTTGTGAGTGTTAACAGTTTGAATTTTCAAGTGAGGGATTTTAAAAAAAATTGTTTTTAGTTCAGTGCTTTTACATAATGTTTTGTCCTAATAGCATGTTCTGTCAGGGATGTTTCATGGATATACAATTGCTGCAGTCCAAGAATGCCAATTTCCATTTCAGGAGTGTCATTTTATTATATTACATGACAGCACCTCCTGCCTGATGATGTCATTCCTGCCACAACATCACTTCCAGGTTCATGACATCACTTCCGGTGGGTCCTGACACGAGTGCTATTCTAAAAAATGGGTCCCAGTCTAAAAAGATTAAATACCACTGATTTAGGCAAACAGATCTGCACGCAATGAGCTAAAGTGCCAGGGAGAGGGGTTAACTCAGGAGTTAGTTTTTGTGGGTTGCCAAGAACCAGTGACGGCTTCCCTCTTGGAGCGAATCACACCTTGGGGAAGTAGGATTTTCATCTGGACTGTGACACAGTAGAAAAAGAATCTCCCCTATTCCATGGTCCTAATCTGGATTGGCTTCCCGTGGCTGCCTTTTTTTTTTTTTTAAAGATGGAAGCATCACCTGCAATTTGATCCTCAGTTCATCCTTCGAATAGCCCAACCACCCAGAGGCAGATCTAAGGGAGGGCAAATCTCTAAGTTTTGCAAGGAGCCTTACCTTGCAGTGGAAATCACTCCTCTCCAGCACCGTTTTAGCCAATCCTCACAGGGAAAAGCAACATCTTGGCGTTGCTTACTGGCTACAGCAGCAAGGGAGAGGAGGGATTTACATGACAGGGTAAGGCTTCTTGCAACACTTAGAGCTTTGCCCTCCCTGTAGATCCGCCTCTGCAACCACCTGAGCAGTTCAGCTGCATTCTTAGACCCTTTGGAGTGAGGTTTGCTTGCTAGTCTGAACAGCTGGGAGACTCCTGATCCTTGTACGTTCAAGGTGAAGCAGGTTGGATATGGGGAAAGTTACCTGCCCAGCTTGGCTTTCCCGATTCGGTTAGAAACCTGACATTAATTGGAGAGCTTCCAGGGGACTCTATGAAATGACTTTAAAAATGGAACGAAGCTTGCAGCTTGCCATCTCTTCTGGCCCCCTGCCGGGAGGAACGTCCATCTATCCATCAGCCCCCCCTCCCACCGTTCAACCAATGTAATTCTGATGACAGCCGGGTAATGAGCCGACAGCAGGTGCAAACTGTACCTCCAGGTGATTCATACTGCCCATTTAGACCTCTGGGGAAATTGCTTGCTGATTGAATAGGTCATGACCCGAGCATGAGCCAAACTTTTGAATGGGTCATCTGGAAGGCTAGCTAATTGGGTCCTTCTCTGTTTCACCCAATCTCCTATCCTTCACTGGGCCATTCCCTGGTACCCCAAAGAAATCGCATGTGTAGTGGGTGAAAGCGAGACTATATGGCAGGGTGCTCAGGTCTTTCCTTGACAGGTTCCAATCATTTTCTCACCTCTGCACCTGTTGAATTTGTCATTACCACGCAATTTCTAAAAGTACATGAGCTTCTGCTTGGAAAAGTGGTGTGAACCTTAAAAGGGAGGGAGGAATCAGCTTTCTCATTCCAGTGTAACAATAACACCCCAGATAGAAGTAACAAGAGAACAATACACGTGATAAATTTCATCAAGCAATCGGTAATTGAATATATTAAGGAGTGTAATTTGAATGATAAATGTCTAGCCCCAGTTGCATTTATTGTAATTTGATAGTGTCCTAATATCCTCTGTTTTGTTTTTAGTAATATATGCCGGCTTTGATGTGTCTGTGTTGTGTTGTCTGTTTTAGTAATTGATAATTACAGCATTAATTTATCCATCTTAGGACATTGGCTCTCCTGGGACATCACTGCTATATATAGCCATAGATTTCATTAAGAGCGCAATTCTAACCTGGAGTTAGGCTGGCACAATTAGGCCAGCAAAATTTGGCTGGCACAAAGTGTCAGGCTGCAGAGCTATTGCAGGCCTAAGGAATTTTGTAGCTTAAGGAATTTAGCAAGGAGAGCCATTACTTGCAGTAATGGATTTCACCTGTAGGCTGTAGGTATGTGCTCTCTGGCATGTGAAGCTGATTGCTTCTAGAATAGGATATAAGCAGTGATGTCATGCAGGGGGAAAGCGGGGGAACTCAGTTCCACTAGTTAAAATTAGGGCTGACTCCGCCCACTTCACTCTCCCCCCTCCCAATTCCTCTGCAAAGAGCTTCTCTTCTTGGTTGGCCAGCACTCAGAGGGTTAAAGGGAGCGACTCCGGATTCCTAGGGGGGGGGAAGGGCTGCAGTGGGGAAGTCCCGTCCTGCACAGCCCCCTTCCTCGCTCCCTCCAGCCACACACGTGGAGTCAGCAGCCGCTCTGGTGAGTCTGCAGCCCACTGGGGAGAAGGCAGTGATGTCATTCAGGGGGAACGGACCAGAACAGGCGTTCCGGATCCTAACGGGCTCCGTGGCTGCTTCCGGGTTTCCCCCCCCCCCCACCATTTGAATTTGAACTAAATAGTGAGTTCCTGTTCCTAAATCATTTGAATGACACCACTGGATATAAGCAGTACACTATGGAGCCATTGCTATGGAGTAGGACAGAGGCTGTTTTCTCTGTGTTAGTATGCTACCTGCTCTACCCTCTATGGATTTTTTCCTCTTAATACAAGCCTCAACTTAAAAGTACCATGCCTTGTTTGTTTTTTATCTTTTGGTGGGAAGCAATTTGCTAATGTGCTGGGACATCTGTTTAACTCTGCTGGTGTTTTGGCTTAGTTATTTTCAAGCCAATCATAATACAAGGGACACCATAAAATATGTTTGGATCACTCTCAGAGTCAGAGAGGGCAGCACACAGACGTGCTCCATCGTCCCTGACTCTGAGAATGGTCCAAACGCTCTTTATGGTGGCCCTTGTACCTGCCAAACTTTGCTGGCCTAACTGTGCCAGCCTAACTCCAGGTCAGGATTGCGCTCTAAATCTAAGCATCATTAGTTGATCGGTCTCCTGAAAGCAGCACTGTTGTGGTTAGGTTGAAACAAGACAGTTTAAGAGGAAGATTTATGTTGTGCTTGTAAGGTCTCGTGGTTGCTCTGCATGCGCCAGTTTACCTTCTAGCTGATACAAGTACACAACCGAGTTGCCACCAAATTTCACGTAAAGTTGTGTAGCAAAATAGCAGCAGCATTTCAAGTGAAACAAACAGTATAATTGAGCCATCCATGTTCCAGGGGGAGGGAGATCATCCTTAAGAGTGTTCTAAATGATTGTAAAGCGAAGCAAGTGGTCTTGCACTCTTAATCATGTTTCGACCAACAGCTGGTGTCATATTTTGCTTAGCACCATATAAATGCTAAGTATTATTTCAAAAGCAAAGAATGCTACCGAGTTCTCCTTCCTAGAGGACCAGTGTTTCCTCAGGTGCTGCAGTCTGAGAGCCAGCAAGCAGGAATGGCCTCATCACTTCCATCAACAGCAAGTGCCTTAGGAGCAGGCAGACATGTCATGTAGCGGGTATGCGGCGGTACGTGAGTACCCGTTCCTAGGATTAGGGCTGGCCCCGCCCACTCGTCAACTCCGTCGGTGCTCCGCCCCGCCCCCTGCAACGTTTGAATTGCCTGCACGTTCTCAGAGCCAGCCAGCCAGGCAGGCAGGCAGCGGAGTGAGGGAGACTGACGGCAGCAGCAGCATGAGCAGGTAGGCTGCCTGGGGCTCCCTCCCGAGGAGGCACGGTGGTTCCTGGGGGCGGTTCCTGGGCTCCAGCTATGACCTCACTTCTAGTGGGCAGGCCCTGACACAAGTGCCAATTAAAAGTGAGTACCTGTTCCTAAATCATTTAGATGCCATTACTGGGAGCAGGTGTAAGAGCTTTATGGCAGGTAACGATCATCTGATTCTCTGGACCAGGAGTGTGCCGCCTGGGGAGGAGGCGGGGCCAGGATGCGGCTGTTAGGCCCCATTGGGAGGCCGCGTGGCCCTGATTCAGGCTGTGCGGCTTCAGTGGTTCTGCTCCTGCTAAATAGCAGGCATAGATCTGAGGAAGCCATTGGGGAGGCAGGAGCCACAGGAACCTGGGAGGCTCCTGTGGAGCCCGCAAGCTGCGCTTGATACAGTGCAGCCCCCCCCCCCGGGCTGCCTGCTCCAGCACGGCTTCGAATTGGGCTTCCCATCTAATGCTGGCCAAGAAATCCACTGACTTTTGTCTTTTGCTCAGGATTCTTGGTCTTCATCACCGCCACCGATTCAGGCGCCTAAACGATCCCAGCCCTATTTAATCTCCTTTGCTCTAGGCCGAAGCCCCGCGTTCCTCCGTGCGCCTTGCAGGCTAAGCCCTCCGTGATGAATGCGCTGGCGATTTTGTCCGGCGCTCGTGGGCCTCTCCCACTGCAGGTCTGCAAAAGACTTCACACGTGCAGGCTTGATCCTTTCAAAACTGTCGCAAGCACAAATGCCCAAAGCGGAAACTTAAGCCGCGGGAGCGTCCAGCTGTCAGGACAGAACATGCGACGAGCTGCTTTCATCAGGGCTGGGTGGCTATTTTCAGCACCCAGGGACAGGTGGGCATATTGCACTGACAGGCTAACTCCTTACTATTTGTGGCCTGCTGGAAATGCCCTGGATTATTCCAGTGTTAATCTTGACTCTGTATTATTTTTGCCACCTGCTTCAGCCCCATCCTTCACTGCCTGCCAGCTCCTCTCTTGCAAGAGCTCTTCCACAGCCTACTTTTCTCGGGTTAAGAGTTCAGCTGCTTGTAATCACATCAGCCTGAAATATTAAACCACCAGCAAGTTGTCCAGATGTTTTGTTTTTAATACAACTCTTTGCATCTGTTGAGCTACAAGGAAGGGAAAAAACCCATAGTTGCTCTTGGGGATTATACTTTAACATTTGCAAGAAAAGCAGAGGTTAGTTGTCCATTACACAGGTTCCATTGGGCCAGTGAAGACAACATTGGAAGCCTCTTAAAACACACAGATTTTCATTAGTTGAGATTAGAGATTTCTTGACCAAAAAAAAAATGGGCCAGTTTGTCCAAATGAAAATGTGAAATTCAAATCTTTCTCCCATTATCTATGATCTTGTAAGTCCTTATAAAGAAAGACTGCAGCATTTGGGGCTCTTCAGTCTAGAAAAAAGGCACCTGAGGGGGGACAGAACTGAGACATACAAAATTATGCACGTAAAGGATAGAGTTGATAGAGGGATGTTCTTTTCCCTCTCTCAAAACACCAGAACCAGGGGACATCCACTAAAATTAAGTGTTGGGAGAGTTAGAACAGATAAATAAATAAAATAAATAAATAAAAGGACATACTTTTTTACCCAACGGGTAATTAATCTGTGGAACTC
This sequence comes from Lerista edwardsae, assembly GCA_029204185.1. Lineage (NCBI taxonomy): Eukaryota > Metazoa > Chordata > Lepidosauria > Squamata > Scincidae > Lerista > Lerista edwardsae. The sequence goes on from JAJKFI010000024.1 coordinate 12,936,923, forward strand.
AGGAGGTGGTGATGGCATCTGGCCAAATGCCTTTCAAAAGGGATTGGACAGATTTCTGGAGGAAAAGTCCATTGTGGGCTATAGGCCATGATGGGTAGTGCAACCTCTTTACATTAGTTGGCTAGTTCAGAATGCAAGGTGCAAGGGAGTGGCCACAGGATGCAAGAATCTTGTTGTCTCATGTTGCACCCTGAAACATCTGGTGGGTCACTGTGGAAGTTTCTTGAAACATCTGGTGTTTCCTGAAACATACAGGAAGCTGGACTAGTTGGACTTTTGGCCTGATCCAGCGGGGCTGTTCTTATGTTCTTAGGATAGCAAATTCTGTTTTATTTGCCTCATATTTTCCTCAGAATTTTACCTCAGAAATTTACCTCAGAATGCCAGGTGCAAGGGAGTGGCAAGAGGTTGCAGGCATCTTGTTGTCTTGTGGTGCTCCCTGAGGCACCTGGTGGGCCACTGTGAGACACAGAAAGCTGGACTAGATGGGCCCTGGCCTGATCCAGTGGGACTCTTCTTATGCTCTTATGTCTACATTTTTTTTTAAATTTCGACTTCTGAATGGACATTTTCAAAATGGTTTACAAAGAAAATCACAATGGAACAAATAAAAATATTTCGAACAGCAAGAAAATGCCTTACAACAGGAGCACACATTGCCTGGGGACCTCATCAAATCACAACGTTAAGCCTTAGTTTGCTGCCTAAAGGTAATTATTTATTGAATCTGGAGATTTTGATTCTGTCCTTCTGCCCCCAAAGGGGCCATCTAGGCAGTTTATTCTACTCAGGCCTCAAAAATGCAATAATCAACAAAAATCCTGCAAAATAAAAAAGCACACAAGAATAAAATATTGGACAATAAAAGTCTTTTTTTTTTTAAACCAGCTGAGAGCATAGGAAAAAATAACCAATATACAGGACTAGGTTTGGGCAGGGGTAGGTGGGTGGGTCACCAACTTAATTGAAAGGCAATATCTTCATCTAGGCTGGTTGATTTTCTTGGATTTCTGCTGTTCCCAGTTCTCTTATGCTGCTTTCCATATCTGATGATTTATGAAGATTGTAATTATTGCTTTATTGTGGAAGGTGCCTTGAGGGTGCCTTTTGGTATGGAAAGGCAGATAAATAAATATTGTTTTAAGGCAGTTGAGATGACCTAGGTGAATATAGCAGTGGTTCTCAAGCTTTTTAGCAGCGGGACCAGTGATAGGATCAGCTAATGACTCGGGGGAACACTGGGCGGGCAGCAGGAAGGCTGGGCAGGACTTCCAGGTGATTGATAGCCCGTCCGTCCGGGTCTGCCGCCTGCCCGCCTGCCGCACGGGCTGCCCTGGCCTTGGAGGGGGCGCCCACTCGCCGGGGGGGGGGCGGGTGCCCTGTCACGCAGCGGCAGGGCATGCCACCTGGGGGCAGCCTGTGCGGCAGGCGGGCAGGCAGCGGACCTGGACGGACGGGCTGTCAATCACCCGGAAGTCCCGCCCAGCTTTCCTGCTGCCCGCCCACCGTTTCCCCAAGTCGTTAGCTGATCCCATCACTGAGCGGGACCCACGTTTTTAGAAGGGCAATCTGTCCAGGACCCACCAGAAGTGATGTCATGACTGGAAGTGCCATCATTGTGACGCCAGAGCCTGCTGCTTTCCTGAGAATGCAGCAAGAAGTTGGGTTATTTTTCAGCCATTTTCTGTAAAGTGTGTTTGGACCACTCTCGGAGTCAGGGAGGCCAGCCCACAGACGTGAGCCATCCTCCCTGACTCCAAGAATAGTCCAAACACACTTTATGGTGGCCCTTGTGCTGGCCAAACTTTGCTGGCTTAGCTTATGCCAGCCTAACTCCACTTTAGGATTGCGCTCTGAGTGGTGTAAGAGAAGCATTGCTTGTCATATTCTTTTGTCACCTTTGGTCCAGCAGGTCCTTCAGGTCTCAGAAATAATACAAAGCCTGCCTGCTAGAGGTAGCACTAGGATGAGCTTATGCACCACCAATGGCCATCTCTGTTTTAGGCTACCTTGAACTTCTGGTGAAAATGATTATCTGTCCTGTGGAGGTATACACAGAGCCTGTTGGCCTGCTACTTTGACACGCACTCAGCTGAATGCATGCCTGTTGAAGGAGCAACAGAGAAGGACTTGAGCCAAATCAATACAAGCGAGGCGCACAAACTGATATAAGCACCACCGTTCTAACACAATCAACTTGAAACAGCCTGCTTTTGAAATGATGGTGTTTGGCAACACAATTAAGCAGTCATTGCACAGTAAATGCCAGCCACATAGGCACTGAATAATTCAATCAGAGTTCATCTTCTGACATTCTCCAACCCATTTCTTCCTTTTGAGTATGTTTAGAATGGGAGAGTCTCTTCCAATGGCATAGCTAAAGAAGTGCAAGGGGGTGCAATTGCACTGGGCAACAAGCTTTAGGGGGTGCAACCAGAGGCGGAGGAAGGGTGCAGCATGGGGTGGTGCAAGACATGGGCGCCGGCAGTGGCGGGGTGGCGGGGTGCCATTGCATGGAGTCCGCGGATGAACCCGTGTGCTGTTTGGCCCGCCCGCCCTAACTGGTGTCTGTTCCACTCCAAAATGGAGCTATTCCAGGCACAGGGAGGCGTGGCTGGGCGACGCACGGGGGTGGGCGATGTGCTGGGGGCATGGTTTCGTCACCCTGCCATGGGCGCACTTGGGGCTCCATTCGTCCCTGGGGGCAACAAGCTGAGCTTGACATTAGTGCCGAAATGGTGAAAAACCTGGCATGCATGAACAAAATCATCATGCTTTATACCATTTGATGGATAAGTGAGGGAGACATGTGCTGTGGAAGGCTCCATGTGCTGTCATGCATGCATTGCTAGGTGAGGGTGGTCTTTCATTCCCTGTCTCAGGTGGGCCCAGCCATGCGGCCCAGGGAGTTGGCTGCTTTGAATGATGGATTGGGGTAAATAGTAAATTTGACGGGGTACCAGGTCTCGTAATGATCTGCTCAAATCCTCCTCAATCACCAAGAGCGAGAAGGATTGGAGTAGTGGCAACCTCTTCCTCCAGAACAGTGGCTGTGAGCAAGCAATCACAGCGGAAGGGCTGGAGGAAAAAGCAGAAGGCCACAGCAGGTCTGTCTGCTCCTCCCTCTCTGCCAAACTGTGCCCCCGTCCTGCTAGAGTCTGCCCATCTCTGGTTCTCTCCTGACTCCATCCAGTTGGGCTGTAGTCTCTGACTCTTCCCAGATATTTATTTTTAAATGAGTTGAAAAAAAAAAAGCACCCCTCAGTGGTAGAACACAGGTCTCAGGGCAAACCTAGGGAAGAGTGGAAGTGGAGAGAACAATTCCCAAATTTTTTCTGAGATTTGGGCATCTGGCAGATTCTGCTCCAGAAAATGTAAACAGCATGTGTGTGATTAGGATAGAAGCATATAGGGGGGAAAAAAACCACCCTGCTACCACCACCACCACCACCACCACCAACTACTACTACTAGTGGTTCCTTTTTCCTTCATGCTTCTATCCTTGCTGCTGCTGCTGCTGCTGCTGCTACTACTACTACTAATAATAATAATAATACTTGGATTTATATACCGCCTTTCTTAGGTCACCAGATTTCTCTAATGACTATAACTCAAGGCAGTTTACATAGGCAGACTTTACTCAGAAACCCGAAGGTTTTTTACAATTTTTACAGAAATGTTCTATCTTTCAAGAACTACACACATACAGATGGATCTTTCTGGATTCAGTCCTTCTTTCTGGCCACCCATTTGTCTTCTTGCTGGCTGATAAGTGGCTTCCCTGCTCCCACCAGTAGTAGTAGTAGTAGTAGTTGTTGTTCTTTGTGATGGTGGTGATGGCAGTGGTTTGATCTGTAGTGATGAATTTTGAAGTGCAGGTGCTCATCATGCCACGCCCCCATAGCCATGCTCCCAGATGCATGTGTTCAGTAGGACTTACTCCTGGGTAAATTTGCCGAGGATTGTAGCTTTACTGTTTTATGAGCTGCATACTGTCTCTCAGGGAATTATTGTGAAAGAAAGTGGCCTTGACATTAACCTAAGCCCCTAGGCAAATTTCTCAGTTTGCCTCTTGCTCAGCCTAATGCTTCTTTTCAGCTCCGGTCCTTTGATGAATGTTTCAGGGGCAGAACCTGGACATTCCTACTGATGACATCACTCACCGTTTCTGCTGTAGGTTAATCTGGAGCACTACTCCCCCTCCCCCTTATTGGCTTCACCCCTGTGGTGCAGCCCCTGTGGATAGATCAGGATAAAAATGTCTTAAATATATAACTCCTATGTCATTATATTCTGTGAGTCTAATCTTCTTTAAGTGCCTGTTTGGCTATACCTTAATTAAGTGGTGCTTCTGATGTAACATGAAAGACAAGTAAAAGAAAATGATGATAAACAAATATGTTTGAAGTCATCCTACCTTCCTTGACTTTTTCCGTATGATCAAAATCCAGATTCTGCCTCCTTTTCTCTCTCTCTCTCTCCTTCTCTTTTTGATCTACTCCCTTCAAGACCCTTTTTGGTTTACAGCATCGTTTCCGCACAGGATCTTTGATTCAGATGAGATTGTCGGTTTTCTGCTCTGTGCAGGCATCTGCGACTCCTTAACAAGCATTAATCAAAGGCGATGCGATGCAGTTTTGTACCCTAATTAAACATCGTATTATACTAATAGCAGTTTTACAGCTTCCATTGAGCTGAGTCATCAGCTGATTCATCGGTTAACTTGCTTCGTGCTGCTTCTTCCCGATTGGTAGCCAACTGTGCTGGAAACATTGGAAGAAAGCCTGCCAGAATTGGGAGCTTTGTCTTCTCCCATCAGATGGGGGGGGCAGTGGCAGAGGTCTCTGAAATGCAGTGGCACCCCCAGGGGTGCTGCCCTCTACCTGGAAGCACTTCCCCCCACACTCACTGGCTCTCTGAAGCCCTTCTGAGGCCTTGTGGAGGCTGAAAATTGTCACTTCCAGTTGCAAACACTTCCATGTTCAGAAACACGTTCAACACGTGCAATATGTGATGCATGGTGGCTAGCCCAGTATTACACTAGACACGGGGCTGGCCAGCTGGCCTGCCTGTTCCAGCATGAGTTAGGATCGGGATTGACAGAAGTCATCTTTTAATTGGTCGTGGTGGCTTTCTGAAAGCTGCAGAGGCCTCCTGTAGCCTCAGAAAGCCACCGAGACCCATTTAAAGACAACTTCTGGTTTTTGGCAAAAACTGGAAGTTGCCTTTAAACAGCTTTGGGCTTCATTCTGAAGCCTGCAGAGGTTGTGGGTGGTTGCATGGTCTTTTCAGGCTTCAGAAAGCCTCCAGACCTAACCAGAGCTCAGCTCTGTTTGAGTTGGGAGGGTGTGTGTGTGTGGGGGGGGGGGGCACCTGAAAACCACAGATTTGAACAGCTACAGTTTTACTTATCCATGGGGGATCTGGGATCGGAACCCCTGAAGATACTGAAGGCCAGCAGTGTTCCTACTCATGGGTAGCCCAATCCACAACTGCGTGGCCACCTGTGTGAGCAGCAGTAGCCAGGCAGCTGCAGGAGCATCGGGGGGGTGTTTGTCCAGTTCCCCACGGGTGATGGATCTACTCACCTCTGCACCAGCTATTTAGCCAGCACAGAGGTGAGGGCCTCCATTTCGGGCTGCGCTGCCCAACATGGAGGTTGGGATCCGACAGTGAGAGTCCCACTCTGCTCTGCCCCTCCCCCTGCCCAGGAACGCCCACCCCCCCAGCCCAAAAAGAACCTCACTGGCAACCCTCACTGGCTTGCACTGCCTCCTCCAGACAAAATGAGGTTGGTGTTGCCATGGTGTTGGTGGTTAACGTACCACCGATGTTAAGCCCGATAGGATGGGGATCTTGGTTGTCCTATACAGTAGTGTCATCCGGCAATGAGCTGCTAGGCGGGACTTACCGCTTGATTGACAGGCTGTCCGTGACATATCGCCACCTGCCCGCCCGCCGCACATGCTCCCTCCAGTTGGCGCGCCCCTCCACTGCTTGCCCAGGCACCCGGCACGCCCCCCAGGCAAGCAGGCACCGCCTCCGAAGCCAGGGATGCCCGCGCTACAGGCGGGCAGGCAGCGACACGTCACGGACAGGCAGCCAAGTCCCGCCTAGCGTTCCGGCAGCTCGTTGCCGGATGACATCGCTGGTCCTATATCTTTTGGTATGTTTTCATTGCAACCTTCCCAATAGTTTCAGCTGCATGATATTGGCCAAAGTGAGCACACTGAAAAGCTTTTGCTCGACAATTCAGGTCATAGCAAATTGTTTGGACTTACTGGCGTTTTTTCATTGCTTTTCTTGCTTACTGCGTTTTGACATTTGCAAACTCAACCTGTTGCCTTCTGACAAAACTTGGTATGTCACAAACATTTTCAATTTTCGTTTCTAAAGCCAGTATGTTTCTGAGAGCACAATCCTGACCTGGAATTAGGCCGGCACAGATTGGCCAGAAAAGTTTGACTGGCACAAGGACCACCGTAAAGCGCCTTTGGACCATTCTCGGCATCAGGGAGGATGGTGCATGTCTGTAAACTGGCCTCTCTGAGAGTGGTCCAAACATACTTTATGGTGTCCTTCATGCTGGCCAAATTTTGCTGGCCTAACTGTGCCGACCTAACTGCAGGTTAGGATTGTGCCCTGAAATATGGCTGAAAAACAAGTGCTAAGCCTAACAAGTCAACATCTCCCAGCAAATCAATGCACTCCGGTATCCCATAACATAATGTATACAATTTTGGAACATGCATCTGTAAAATATTATGAAACACTTGCTGGTCTTATAGATGGGCCAGCAGTGTTGTCTAGGCAAGATGTGACTGGCATGCTTTGCTCATTAATGAGCATTGCTCATTGTGAGTGGCCAGTCTATGCTACTGGACCACATAAGGCTCATAATGTTTGCCCACACCTGGGTTTGGTCAAGATAGTGTAATGCATGAATCAGCTCTGCAGTTTTTCCACCACAAAGAAGATGTGGAGAGTGAGAGAGCGAGAGAAATATGCCAACCTGACTGGCATCTGCTGGTTCCCTGTGACCCTGTGATATTTACGTATGCACAGCAAGCATCTTTTAGCAGACTGTATCCATTTCTTGTTTTCACTGGCAGCAGAAGGAAATGACAAGAGTGTTGCCTCGGGGACTGTGTCAAAATCCAGTAAAATTGAGACAGAGGACTGTCTCACCTTTGGGGCATTTTTGACATGACATGATATATGTGCGTGTGTACCCTGCTTTTGGTGTGTGTGGGTGGCTCTCATTTAAATGTGCAGCTGCATTTCTATTTATCACTAGCCAGGAAAACTACCCTGCAGAAAGAAACATTTTGCTCAAGGAGCCTGGGTCTGGATATGCTTGTGTACGTGCGGCAAATCACACAGCCCCTTCACAAATGCAGGATAGTTGCTGGTTTTCTCCACCTGATCATTAAGGGACAGAACCAGTGATGTCATTCAGGGGGAACGGACCAGAACGGGCGTTCCGGATCCTAACGGGCTCCGTGGCTGGTTCCGGGTTCCCGACAAGTGCCAATCAAAAGTGAGTTCCTGTTCCTAAATCATTTGAATGACACCACTGGACAGAACTGTTTTAAGATACTCATGGTGAACCATGTGTGTTTGGATTTGGGGGGGGGGGGGGGGGGGGGGGTGCAGTCCTGGGTTCCAGGCTGCAAGGGTGGTGGTGTCTGAGAGGCCACCCAGAAATGTTTAAACTTCTTTTTCAAGAAGAAAACTTATTTCTCTTAGGGCACAATCCTAACCTGGAGTTAGGCCGGCACAAGTTAGGCCAGCAAAGTTTGGCCGGCACAAGGGCCACCTTAAAGTGCATTTGGACCACTCTCGGAGTCAGGGGCGGAAGGCTCACGTCTGTGTGCTGGCCTCTCTGACTCCAAGAGTGGTCCAAACATACTTTACTGTGTCCCTTGTGCTGGCCAAACTTTGCTGGCTTAGTTTATGCTGGCCTAACTCAGTTTAGGATTGCTCCCTCAGAGTCAGAGAGGATGGTGCACCTCTGTGTGCTGGACTCTCTGACTGCAATACTGGTCCAAACATACTTCATGGTGGCCTTTATGCTGGCTAAACCTTGCTGGCCTAACTTGTGCCGGCCTAACTCCAGGTTAGAATTGCCCCCTTCCACTTATTTTCAATGGATTATGTATGTATGATTATGCATAGGCATGCCCCGATATCCACTGGGGTTCCATTCTGGACCTCACCATGGATACCTGAAACCGTGGATACTGTGGACACCTTTTAAAGATAGGGGAACATCAGTGGTTTTGCTGCAACCAGGTTAAAAAAAAAAAGAAGAAGAGATGTTTAATGTGCCCCTATCTTTTTAATTGGTGTCCCAGAATCCCTGGTATCCATGGATAACTGAAGCTATTGATACCAAATCAGTGGATGCCAGGGCATGCCTCTATACAAAGTTAGAAAGTTATATATAAAAATTCAAATATAAATATAAATATAGAAACTTACAAATATAAATATAGAAACTTACACACACACATGTACAAAGTTCAGTAAAAGAATATGTTTACTGTCTGTGCTTCTTCTCTGGCCATTATTATTATTAATTTCATGCCATGACTATTACTGAAAATAATTTTATAATGGGTTTTTTTTGGTTGTTGTTTTTTTGGCAAAAAATGTATGGGTCCTGGATGCCACATGAATGATTTACTCAGGTGTGGTGAACAATGCCCAAAATAGTAAGGCATTGTTATTTTAATAGTAAGTATTTTAATAGTATTAAATAGTATGTAATACTATTAATAGTATTAAATAGTATTAAATAGTATTTAATAATAGTATTTTAATAGTAAGGCTCATTATTTTAGGTAAAATAATGAGCAGGGAACTTTGAAGACCTCGCACCATGTCTCTCTCACGCACACAGCTGGAACCTTGCTAGCCGCTGGGGTTTGGTTCAGGGACTCCCCGCTGATCCCCCAAAAACATATTAAATAAAAACAGATAAAGCAGATAAAGTCAGCCAGGCAGCCAGTCAATTAGAACTGTGACCCAAGCCAATGAATTGTGGCTAGTGGCAGCTCTCTCTCTCTCTCTCTCTCTCTCTCTCTCTCTCTCTCTCTCTCTCTTTGTGTGTGTGTGTGTGTGTGTGTGTGTGTGTGTGTGTGTGTGTGAGAGAGAGAGATTAGGAACTTTCACTTTTCATACAAAAGGGAAAAACCCCTCTTTCCTTGCACTATGGCCCTGATCCAAATAGTTAATCCTGGCGATTTGTTGAGACAGAAACACATCCAAAGTTCTAACTGTGCAGCTCCTGAATCATGTTGAGTCTGTCTAGTCTAGCCTAGGCTTATTAAGAAGAGCTTCAGCAAAGCATGGGGAAATATTGCACTTCTCCCAGCAACCTTAATAACTGAACGCAAGGTGATTATTTTCGGCTTCAACCTGTACAACCTTCAACGCAAATGCCTCTCTCTATTATAGAGTACACTTTTGCCAATGACATTAAGGCCAAATTCGTACTGCAGAGGGAAACCAGCAGGCAGGACCCAGATTGCATGACTGAACACTCCTCTGTAAGAGAATGATCAGCTCATAGAAAACTAGACGTCAGAAAGGAAAGGGGTCCATTCTAGAATTTTCTCTGCCATGTTAGAGGTGTGTTTGCGTGTGCGTGCGTGTGTGTGTGTGTGTGTGTGCATGCGTGCGCTCACAGCAGAGGATACATTTTTAAATGTTTGAGAGCCAACCGCACCACCACCTTATTAAGCCTATAAGAAAATAAAATAAAAATCAACTTCACATTTCTTAGTCTTCAGAATGCCACAGGACTCTTTGTTAGGAATTTAAGCTGCAATGGTAAGTGGACCCCACTGGACCCAGTGAGACTATATGCCTAGGAATACACTGTATATTTTATGCGGAGAAGTACCCTTTTAAAATCTGTCTTGACCTGAATCACCTGCCAATCAATTTCACAAGACGACCCAAATTCTAGTTTCTTGAGAGAAGGAGGCAGCCTGCTATCTCTTTAATTTTTTCCACACTGTATATGATTTTATTAACCTCTTTTGTATTCAGGCATAAGATCCCCCACCAACCCATAGACTGTTCACGAAACAGATTTGGGGTGCAATCCTAACCTGGAGTTAGGCTGGCACAGTTAGGCCACCAAAGTTTGGCTGACACAAGGGACACCGTAAAGCGTGTTTGGACCACCCTCGGCGTCAGGGAGGATGACTTCAAGAGTGGTTCAAATGTGTCCCTTGTGCCAGCCAAACTTTGCTAGCTTAGCAATGCTGGCCTAACTTCAGGTTGGGATTGTGCTCTTACCCTTGAATCTGCTGTTTGTGTAGATTAACTCCAACAGGAAGGCCTAAAAGAAAAATATAGGAAGAAGGGGAAGTGAGTGAGACAACCTTATTCCTGCTAACCTCTGCTAACTGGGCAAGAGGCACTTTTTCAAGTGGTGTTCCTCTTATACTTAGCAGGGGAAGAGCAATTGTCCCTCTTCACCCCTGCACAGTGTCTCTCTAGTGGCTGTTTCTCATGGTGTTCTGCATTTTTTTTAGCTTGTGAACCCTGTGGGGACAGCGAGCCATTTGACCCAGTGATGTCAATGCACCCACTACGCACCACTATGTGAGTACCGGTTCCTAGAAATTGAGCTGGCCCCACTCGAAGCTGGCCCTGTCGGCTGGTTGGCTCAGCAGCTGTGCATGTGTACTGCATGCCCGCAGCCGTTGTCTGCACTTTCTGTGAGGAGGCAGGCAGGCAGGCAGCGTGGTGGTGGCGGCAGCAGCGGCAGCAACAGAGCAAGAGGACCGGAGGCGGCGGCAGCAGCAGCAGCAGCGAGGGAGACCCGGGAATAAGGCAGCAAGCGTGAGAAGGTAGGCTGCCTGGGGCTCCCGCTCCCTCCAGCCGCGCAGATCCAGCGTCCCGGTTCCTCCTGCAGCCTCCCCCCAGCCCCAGCCCCCCACGCGGTCTTTTTTTGGTTGCCCGTTCCCCCTCCTGCTCCTTGCCGGCCAGCCCGGCGCTCGGTCGGGCGCCCACGTGGTCGCGCAGCCCGGTGGGTGCCCATTCCCCCTCCTGCTCCTTGCCGGCTCCTTGCATTTTACATTAAAGTTAAATGGCTCCCTGTCCCCAAAGGGCTCACAATCTAGTACAGTCTAGCCTGCTATTTAACCAGGGAACAGTTGAAGCAAAATATGTATATACACATCTCTAGAAAGCAAAGCAATAGAAGTTAAATCAACACTAACCACAAGCTGAAGTTATTACAAACATGATCACATCCATGGCAACAGTCATGACCTCACTTCCGGCTATGACCTCACTTCCTGCCACGACATCACTTCCGGCTTATGACGTCACTTCCAGTGGGCAGACCCCGACAAGTGCCAATCAAAAGTGAGTACCTGTTCCTAAATCATTTGGATGACACCACTGATTTGACCGTATTATTATTATTTACCTGTAAACCGTTTTGTGAACTTTGTGTTGAAAAGCGGTATATAAATACTATTGATTGATTGATTATCCAAGCAACAAAAACACCCTGGCTTCATGTGGAACAGATGGGTCACAGAAAGCTATCTGCAGACAGTGTCTGTTCCCCTCTACCATATCTACAATCAACATGACCTTCTGGAAAGCCACACTGCGAGGAGCAGTTAAGAGGCCCGTGAAGCCTGATGCCTGCGTACTTTCCGGTCAAATAACAATCCTCCTTGAGCAGGAAGCATCAGGGTTGTTGTGTGCAATAAATAAGCAAATAAACACCACACACAGTATGCAGGAGAGCAGCTCTCGCTGTGTTTCCGAGCTAGCAATTCGTAATTACTGCGGCGTGGGGCTGAATGCCTGGGCAGCAAATTTATTTCCTCTCGTGGAGCTCATGAGCGTTGCTGATGAAAATGAATGGAGCGCATCGTTTGTGCGAAAAGAAACGGCATGGAAAGCCCAGCAGTCAGACAGGCCCGAGTGACGTGCGCACAGATCCGTGAGCGTCTGCTCCTGTCTCAACATGTAAAGGGCTCCGTTGGCATTGGATGGCTAATTCTGGAAAAAGATCACAGTCCTATTAGATGCCAAAGGAGGTGAGCCTGGAGTCGGTGGTTGCAATGACTGATCATGCTCCGGCAGTGGCTTGATACATGTTTCATCCTGTCCAGTACACAAAAGGGGTTTGAGCTATTGGCTTTCCTCTCCATGGTCTGCAATTTCTCCAGCAGTGGCAGCGGACACAGGGAAGGCCCAGGGACCCCTACAGGCAAAGCAGCAAAGCCGTCACCCAAGTGGACAACAGGGCAGACGGTGGAAGTGCAATGCTGTACCCCCATTGCACCGGCGCTGCGCTCTTGCACCACTGCTGCAGCGGGCGGGCTTTCTCCATTACGCAATGGAACGCAGCGAGCACGCTGCCGATCACCGTGGAAACCTGCCCAGCGACCGCGAAAACTCTGCCCAGCGAACCGGTAGGCTGACACCACTGGAAGATGGGACACGGGAAAGGGGAAGGGCTCTGGGATTATTTTACTGGTGTCAAGGCTGTAGATAGGGTTTTTTTTAACTTTCTGATTCAAGGCGCAATCCTAAACCAGTGTTGCACCAGTGCAGTGCTCTTGCGCCAGGGCAGCGTAGTCACAAAAATGCCGTAAGGCCCATCTGTGCTGTGGATTTGGGTGCTGGGCCGGTGCAGGCAGCAGCACCCGCCCCCTGACACCGCGCAGCCCATCATCTTCACTGGCTGAGCGGCAGCTTAGTTTTGCTGGCACAGGCCCACGCCAAGGGTGTCCTGGAGGCAGGCGAGAGGGTGGTTCAATGGGCAGGCCAGCCTGGAGTGGGGGAGGAGACAGGACATGTATCCTAACCCCTGTCCCTGGGCTGGGTGGCACCAATCTGGGCCACTCCTGGCTGCTTGCACTGCTGTTTTGCTGGTGCAAACCCAAGCAGCTCTATAGGGCTGGCTGGGGCTTAGCCAAGACAAGGAGGAAATACCCCTTTGCCCCGCAGTGAGCTGCCGCTGCCTCCCAGCCTTTGTTAGGATACAGTGCAGACCTGCTTGCTTCGGCGCAGGTTAGGATTGGGCTACCTCTTTGCTACTGGAAAAATGGCTGAAGAATAACCGGTCTTACTGCTGCATCCTCAGGAAAGCATCTTGGAATCCAGGAAGGCTCTTGCATCACAATGACGACGCTTCTGGCCACGACATCACTTCCGGCGGGTCCTAGGCAGAGTGTGATTCTAAAAAGTGGGTCCCGGTACTAAAAAGTTTGAGAACCACTGTCAGCCCAATCCTAAGTAAGGCCGACATGACAGGGCTATATCCTAAAGCCCATTAGGAGGCAGTAACAGCAACGTCCAGGACAAGGGGAGGTTTTCCCCTTGCACCCGCATAAGCCCTGGTTACCCCTATGGACCTGCTTGGATCTGCGCCTGCTATTTTGCAGGTGAAGAGGAATGTGGACAGCAGCGGCCCGAATTGGAGCCGCTCTGGCTGGGGACAGCTTTAGGATACGGCACTACGGCCGTCTTGCGTCACCGCCTCCATCGCCGCCCACTGCACGGCCCAGTAACGTCCCTGGAATGCCTCTGGAATGCCCTCATGGAGGCCCTGTGCCGACTGAGCAACGCTCAACTGGTGCAAGGCCGGTGCTGCCAACGGTCGCAGTGGTGCCCGAGCACCGGCACTGCTGCTTGCACTGGGCGAGTGCTATAGCGCCGCCATGGAGGCGCTTGACAGCACATTTGCGACAGTGTTCGGCTGGTGCAAGAGCTCAGCGCCGGCGCAACGGGGGTATAGGATTGCGCTCTGTAATAGAGTATTGGAATTGAGCAATATTCTGCTTTCCCTGAAAAGGGATATATGTGTCACAAGATGACAGTCCTTGTGAACACACTGGAGTAAGGCACTGTTCGGAAAGCAGCAGCAATAGCTAAAGTAGCTCATGCTGGAGGCATGCGCCTGCGCCTGGAATCGCTCCATTTCAGAGCGAGGGAGGGAGGGAGGGCCCAGAAACAGCGCGCCCATCCTCGGGAGAGGCGGCGTGGCCCGGGCCCGTCCGCGGAACTAGCGGAACGGCATACCGGCCCATTCCGCCAGGATGACACCACTGGCAACCACCCTTGCTTAGCAAAGAATCTTCATTGATGGGATGCTCACTAGTTGCCTTTCTCACTTCCCACCAGCAAACTCCTCATTGTAAGGGAACATTTTGGGAACATAAACCTCCACTGCTTGAAGGTTTCAGCAGAACCCAGACCAGCACAGTCTCCTGGAAGCTGGAAGTGACATCACAAGACAGGAAGACTATAGAGAAGACCATAGAGTTCAGCGTGCGGTAAGAGCAAACAAAAAATATATTTTGCTGGAGTGCCTGCTGCCCTTTGCTAACCTCTGGAGAAGTCCATATTTGAGTGGCCCTCACTGAGATGAGTCAGTGGCTTCGTCCCAGTTCCCTGATTCTATGTCTCTGCTTCCCGTGTGTTGTTCTCCAGCTGTCCTCCAAATAACCATTCCCACAGCATTCCAACTTTGCCGCCTGCTTAATTTTCACAAATTGGTGGCATCTGTAGTAACAAAAACAAGAGCTTGTTTTTTTCCTCAGCTGACTCAGATTCCTTAAGGAATCTGTGGTTAGGAAAATAAATAAATACACCTATTAGTATCCCCAGTTCTATTTTTTTTCCAGTAGAAGACAAGAACTCTCCATGGACTGACCACCTGAGGTGACTGGAAGCCATACTAGCGGTAGGCGCTGAATCACTGAGGTAAGTAATTTGAGTATGTGTGCTTTGGCAAGAGACCGATGTCCCTTCGTGCTTACTGAGCAGCAGAGTAAACAGAGGTGAAAAAGCTGCATACATTGCCAATGAGGGAACCGCTCTGTTTGTTCTTTCGGTGCTGATGAATCCGGAAACACGGGAGGGGGATAAATGACACTCCTAACTGGAGAAAAATGGACAGAAGGCGGCTTGGGTTGGGGTCGCCAGAGACAGAGCTGAGTGTTGTGTGGCCACATCTACAAAACGATGAAATAGAGCTTGGTTAGCTGAACCACTGAGGGAGCACCATGTTTATGTTCTCAGTTCCTCAGTGGTGACATCAGCTCGTAGGGTATCTCCTACAGCTAGGAGTTAGCCAGTACATAAGAACATAAGAAGAGCCCTGCTGGATCAGGCCAAAGGCCCATCTAGTCCAGCTTCCTGTATCTCACAGCGGCCCACCAGGTGCCCCAGGGAGGCATGAGACAACAAGATGCTTGCATCCTGTTGCCACTCCCTTGCACCCGGTACCAGTAGCCCACCACCTTTGTAAGGAGGTTGCACAATCCATCATTGCCTATAGCCCACGATGGACCTTTCCTCCAGAAATCCGTCCAATCCCCTCTTAAAGGCAGTACTTCTTGGGCCTGTGCCAGAGTTGGGCCAGAAGCTTATCAAGTCAGAGGCTGAGGATGCAATCCAACACCCTGTGTTGGGTCAACGCTGGCTGCTAGCATCAGCCCAACGGCAGCAGTGCTGGCGCAAGCACTGACTGGCCCCCTCACATCAGCACTGCTGCTGTTGGGCTGACGCTAGCAGCAGCTTCGGCCCAACAGTGCTGGCCGAAGCCGAGTTTGGCTGCTGCAAGAGCGGTTCTGGGCTGGGGGTGGGTGGGAGAGAGGGTGTTTCTGGGCGGTGGGTGCATGGGCTGGGAGATGTGCCAGCCTGGGGAGGGGGTGGAGCTGGGATGTGGCTGTGACAAGTTTTGTGAGTCATTTCTTACGACAGATGTGCACCATCCTCCCTGACTCCAAGAGTGGTCCAAACATACTTTACGGTGGACCTTGTGCCAGCCAAACATTGCTGGCCTAACTGTGCTGGCCTAACTCCAGGTTAGGATTGCGCTCCCATTCTTGTGGTACTTTGTAGTCACCTGTCATCCAGGGGGATGCTAAGCTCCAAGCTAGACCACCTCCAATGTGGCAAGTCTAATGTGGGACAGGGAGCAGAATTAGGGATCAGGTGTGTACCCTGGTAGGTATGAGGGAAAACCAGTACCTATCTCAAGACGCAGTCTGGGTCTGGGATGCAGCCTGGAGACTCCCTGGACTGGACAAGTCTTCCTGGCTTGGGATATGCTGAACAATTTGACTGCCTCGACCCCCTTTCCAGGTGTTGGCATTGAGAAGCTGGTGTTGCCCTAAGGCAGTGATTCCCAAACTTACAGGGTCACGGCATTCCCGCAGCCTCTTCTTCCCAGCTCAGCCAGGCACCACCATCTTGAATCTCATGAAACCTTGTGAGATCCAAGATGATGGCACCCAAATCTCACGAAATTGAAGACAGTAGCGCCCAAATCTCAGGAGTTTTTGTGATCCAAGATGGTGGTACCTGAGAGAGCAGGTAGGTGGGGGACAATCCATGAGTGTCCTACAACTGTGAGTGTGCTACAACTCCTAAAGTGTCGCCATGCACACTTTGGGAACCCCTGCCTTAAGGCGATGTCAGGTTGGAGCCAGGGTGGAGTTGCCCCAGCAGCGAGGTGCCTGCACTAAAATTGGTGGGTGAAGTTCATGTTTTTAGGTGATGCAAAGATAGCTATTGTTACAGATTGTAACTCAGGCACAATCCTAACCTGGAGTTAGGCCAGCACAGTTAGCCCAATGAAGTTTGGCCCACAGAAGGGCCACTGAAAAGGGCTTTTGAACCACTCTAGGAGTTAAGGAGAATGGTGCACATCTGAGTGCTGGCCTCTCTGACTCTAAGAGCACAATCCCAATCTGGAGTTAGGCTGGCACAAGGGACACAGTAAGGTATGTTTGGACCACTCTCGGAGTCAAAGAGGTCAGCAGACAGACATGCGCCATCATCCCTGACTATGACAGTGGTCCAAACATGATTTATGGTGGCCAATATGCCAGCCAAACCTTTCTGGCCTAATTTATGCCAGCCTAACTCCAGGTTAGGACTGCGCTCTATGAGTGGTCCAAACATATTTTATGATGTCCCTTGTGCTGGCCAAACTGTGCTGGCCTAACTCCAAGGCAGTGTTAAGGTGTGTTTGCAACCTTATTGATTGTGCCCTCAATAAGAATGCAATCCTAACCTGGAGTTGTTGTTGTTCAGTCGCTAAATTGTGTCCGACTCTTCGCGACCCCATGGACCACAGCACGCCAGGCCTCCCTGTCCTCCACTAGCTTCCAGAGTTTGCCCAGCTTCATGTTCATTGCTTCTGTGACACTGTCTAACCATCTCATCCTCTGCCGCCCCCTTCTCCTTTGGCCTTCCATCTTTCCCAGCATGAGGGTCTTTTCTAAAGAGTCCTCTCTTCTCATGAGGTGGCCAAAGTATTGGAGCTTCAGCTTCAGGATTTGTCCTTCCAGGGAGCAATGAGGCTTGACTTCCTGGAGGATTGACCGATTGGAGGATTAACCTGGAGTTAAGCCAGCACAAATCTCTTGTGCTGGTCCAGGAGTGTTGCAAACACACCTTAAAGTCCATTTGGGCCACCGTGGAGTCAGAGAGTAATCTCTGACTCAAAGGGTGGTACAAACACACTTTATGGCATAGTTGCAACACTCCTGGAACGGCATAAGGTTAGTATTGTGCCCTAAATGTGGCCCATTTACTCAAAGAAGCGAATATTGTCTCATGTCATATGTGGTGTGTGTGTGTGCGTGCCTAGGCAAAGCATCTCAATATATACACGTTTTATAAAAGAAAAGAAAAATGCAGGAGCTTGCAATTGCTCTTGTGTTCATTTCACACTGATGGGAATAGTTAGTGTGCTGCTAAATCAGGAGCTCAGTTTTGAAATTTCAAGACGAGATGTTGTATGTTTGAACACGGCAGGTGAAGAGTCTTTTCCACTCTGCTAGACAACAGTAATAAGTGCAGATATGAAAGCGCCTTATCTTTCTGCCTGAGGTTTTCTTTTGGTCTTCTTCTCCTTGTAAAGCACATTTTAGCCAACTTAACGGATTGAGTGAAAATTGTTCATTTATTTTTATCAGGACTCGATTGTACCTGCGAGGCTAAAAAGTCTAGTGAAGCAAAAGGAGGAGAAAATCATCCACATTCAATCAGGAAACGAGCAAGACTCAAATCTCTGTTCTTTATTGGTAATATTCCCAGGCTTGAGGAAATTCAGATAAGAATCTGAATATACAAGTATGGCAAAGAAACCGGTCTTTTCTCTCCCCCCCCCCGCCTTGTTTAAAAAGCAACTAATGATGTTTGAATGCTTTTCATTTTTGGAGCCAATGAAATGATGAAGGCATTGTGTAATTAGCCAAAAAATAATCATTTTTTTTTAAATACTGTTCTTTGAATTGATGTAATTCTTACAGAATGAAAAACTGTATTTTTTAGTTGAGGTGACAATCAGTGATAGCATTTTAGCTGATTAATTCTCAATTTAATTGAGAGTACAGTCCTAACCTGGAGTTAGGGCAGCATAGTTAGGCCAGCAAAGTTTGGACAGCACTAGGGGCACCGTAAAGCAGTTCGGACCATTTTCGGAGTTAGGGAGGATGGCGCACATCTGTGTGCTGGCCTCTCTGACTTCAAGAGTGGTCCAAACGGACTTTACAGGGGTACTTATGTTGGCTAAACTGTACCAGCTTAACTCCAGGTTAGGATTGCACTCTCAGGGCACCATCGTAACCAACTTTCCAGCACCGGGATAAGGGCAATGCAGCTCTGAGGTAAGGGAGCAAACATTCCCTTACCTTGAGGAGGCCTCCATGACTCCTACTCCACGGCAGAATGCAGCACATGCCCCACTGGCACATCGATGTCAGTGCGCCCTCTAACATTTCCACAGGTTGAATTGCAATGGTGTGCACTATGACTCGTGAGTTGATTTGCAGGGTCACTGACCCATGACTCAACTTGGGCTCAGTGACTGGAGCACATCCCCGCCAAGAGCCTTAAAAGAACCACTCCATGATGGGTGCAGAGCACCCCATTCCCGTCCCCACCCTGCTTGTAAATGCAAGCTGCTGCCACTCATGATCGCACGCCAGACCCAAAATAGCCTCAATAAACCAGCAAGTGTTTACTCCTACTTTAAGGAGTAGCCATGCCAATTAAAATGTGCACTCCTTGATTCAAGTTAGCCCACACTGATGAATCAACTCCGCCAGTTAAAGCCTGCTGTTCTCATTTGGTTGGCTCAGCAACAGAGATTAAAGTGGCAGCCTCTTAAACTGGACAAAATTCCTGCTTGGGCAGAGGTTTCCCAGAGCAAAATAAAATACCACACTGTCTGCATGATGAACTGCAGACCTGGTCACTTATAGTTGGTAACTAGGAATCTCCTGGTGGTGGCGAAGCAGTGAAGCGTCTATTAACTGGAAGACTGTCCATCCGTCCATCCTTTATTTCATTTGATGGTGCATATCTTGGGAAGCAAATGAATGCAAATTATTACTGTCATCTTTTCCCCCACAGTGATAAACAGTTGTCCATCCCTGGGTAAACCAGTGGTGTTCAAACTTTTTAGACTGGGACTGACTTATTAAAATGGTCGGAACCCACTGGAAGTGACGTCATTAAGAGCGCAATCCTAAACTGGAGTTAGGATCCTAATCCTAAACTAAGCCAGCAAAGTTTAGCAAGCACAAAGGCCACCATAAAGCGTGTTTGGACTGTGCTCGGAGGATGGCGCATGTCTGTGTGTTGGCCTCTCTGACTCCGAGAGTGGTCCAAACATATTTTACGATATCCCTCGTGCTGGCCAAACTTTGTTGGCTTAGCTTATGCTGGCCTAACTCAGTTTAGGATTGTGCCCTAAGTGGTGATGTGGCAGGAAGTGACATCATCAAGCAGGGAGTGATGTCATTGTAACAAGAATAAAATGACTCTCCTAAAGTGCAAATTGGCATTCTTGGACTGCAGCAATTGCACAACCATGAAACAGCCCTGACAGAAAGCAAGATGAGGACAAAATATGATGCAAAAGCACTGAACTAAAAACAAAAATTTTTAAAACCCTGAAGGTGCAGTCCTAAGCAACTTTCCAGCACTGGGGTAAGGGCAGTGCAACTCTGAGGTAAGGGAACAAACATTTCCTTACCTGGAGGAGGCCTCCATGACTACTACTCCACTGCAGGATGCAGCACATGCCCCACTGGCACAGCTATGTCAGTGCTGGAAAGTTGGTTAGGATTGGGCCCACACTTGAAAATTCAAACTGTGAACACTCACAAAAGGAATATAACAAGAGTAAGGGTTGCAGTTTCCAAGATGACTGCTCCCAGCCTTCTGTGACCCTCCTGACATCAGGTCACAACCCACAGTTTGAACAACACTGGGGTAAGCCATACATTGTAACGGTTGTTGTTTTCTAGGCATAGTCCTTATTTTCTGGTCTCGGCACATGAGGGGATGCTGAATGAATGAATGGCTTGAATGAATGGCCGTTACTTGTGTTGGTCTCTGTGGCCACGGATGATCTGAAAGAAAAGAACCACGGTCCAATCCGATCCAACTTTCCAGCACTGAAGCAGCCCTGCCAATGGAGAATGCATCGCATCCAGCATTAGGGGGGGCAGTCACAGAGGCTTCCTCAAGGTAAGGAACCCTTTGTGCCTTACCTCAGGTCTGCATTGCAGCTGCATCAGCCCACGTCCGTGGCCACAGAGTACAAGTAACAGCCATTCATTCAAGCCATTCATTCATTCAGCATCCCCTCATGTGCCGAGACCAGGGCTGGCTTTAAGCCAATGTGACCAATGGGCCCCGCACTGGCAGGGTGATCAGATTGCCTGTGGCTGCAGCTGGGATCTCGATGGGCTGTAAGTCAGTGGGGCGAGCAGAGCAGCTTTGCCTTGGTCTCTCCCACCTGCCTCTGCCTCTGAACAGCCCAAGATGGGCCACCTGGAAGCAGTTGGCGGTGATGCTATGATATCACCAACCAACTGCTTCCACATGCCATGCTTTGCACGTGGCACGAACAGAGCTCTTGGTGATGAGTGGGGGGCCCCGCAGGGAGGGTTGGGGGCCCCACAGGAATGCCCCACATTGGACGCCGCTGCTGCTAGAGCTGACCCTGGCCGAGAGCACCTGCCAGCCAGGTGCTCGTGAGCTCCAGGGCTCCAGGGTGGCAGCTGGAATGGGCAGTGCTGGCTGGCTCGGTGCTCTCGCTCCATCCTTTCTGGCTGCTTGGAGGTGGCAGCAGCTGCTGCTTCTCCAAGCCAAAAAGGGCCACAAGCTACTGGTGACTACCTGTGAGCTGCCAGTAGCTCATGAGCCCCACATTCCCTTTCCGCAGTGTGGATCATTGTGTTGCTGTGCTCAGTTTCGGCACTTGCTTCCCAACAGCGACTGATATTATGAGATTTGCAATTTCCGCCTCCGCAGGGGCCCTGCATCCTGCTGGTCTTGCTTTTGTTGTCACTGCCTAGTCAGAATTGTGTGCACAGGTGGGAAGCAGAGGAAAGGTTCTGTCCTGAGTATGAAATGATCTCCAGCTAATTGCCTTCTCATTTGCTCCTGCTCCTGCTCCCAAAGTCTGAGATGGTCTTAAAAGAAACAAAACATCCAAATCCTCCGTTGTCATTTTTTTTTTGTCAGCACTGAAAGCTCCCAACATTTAGGGCACAATCCTAACCAATTTTTCAGCACCGGGGTAAGGGCAACACAGCTCTGAGATAAGAGAACAAACATTCCTTTAGCTGGGGAAAGACTGGGGCAAAGAAGAGCAGGGACAAAAAAATCAGGTCTTGTACCTTGCTAGAGCTGCAATCTACATTTTCTTAAGGCCATTTCAAAGCCCTTGAAAATGGAACTGTGGTTTGATGCACACAGTGGGTAGATGCACACACTCCATATCTGGCGTGAAGACAGAATCTTTCTGCATCTACACACAGTTTCATTTTAGCAAATTCCAGGGACTTTATCTGAGACCTGCTATTGCTGCACAAGGGAGCCTCAGGGCGCAGTCCTGACTTAGGCCGGCACAGTTAGGCCAGCACAAAGGACACTGCAAAGTATGTTTGGACTACTTTTGGACTCAGAGAGGCCAGCACACAGACTTGCGCCATCCTCCCTGACTCAGAGTGGTCCAAACGTGCTTTACAGTGACACTTGTGCTGGCCAAACTGTGCCAGCCTAACTCCAGGTTAGGATTGCACTCTCAGTCTGAGAGATGGTCTCCTCATCCCCTTGGCTTACTTTCTGAGTGCACAAGCCTATGCATGTCTACTCAGAAATAAGTAACTTCTAGTCAATAGGACTTGCTCCCAGGTAAGCATGGGTAGAATTGCAGCCTGAGAGTCTATTTTCAAATTTTTGTAGCATCCTATCTTGCTTTTACTATCTGGAAAATAGGTACAAGTAAGTATTTGCTGTTTTCTTTTTATATCTTTGATAAACATAATAAAAGTCAATTGGGTACAGAGCTGGTCTACAGTCAGTGAACAATTTGATCAATCAATTATTTGTTACTTCTTCTTTTTTTAAAAAAAACCCTACCCTTAGTATACTTCACAACACAATACTATGCATGTCTACTCAGAAGTAAGTCCCATTGTGCTCAATAGGATTTACTCCCAGGAATGACACATTGAACTCTTCCAGCCAGCTCTTCCCCATCCGGGAAGCCCAGTGGTAGGGATCATGTTTTGCATAAAGATTCAGTCCCTGGTATCTTCACATACAGCAGTGGTTGAATACCACTTTTACAACTTTCTGAATACCACTTTACAACAATGCACATTTACAACTACAATGTAACTTTTTAGACTAGGGCCCACTTTTTAGAATGGAACTTGTGTTGGGATCCACTGGAAATGATGTCATTTACCTGGAAGTGATGTTGCGGCAGGAAGTGACGTCATCGAGCAGGAAATGCTATCATGGTAACATAATAAAATGACACTCCTGAAATGCAAATTGCCATTCTTGGACTGCAGCAATTGTAAAACCATGAAACATCCCTGACGGAAAGCAAGATTAGGACAAAATATGATGTAAAAGCAAAATAAAAGCAAAATTTAAAAAAAAACCTCACTCGAAAATTGAAACTGTTAACACAAAAGGAACATAACAAGAGTCAGGTCTGTAGTTTCCAAGATGGCTGTTCCTGGCTTTCCGCAACCCACCTGATATCAGGTTGCAACCAGTGTTGTCATGCAGCCGGAACGCTGGGCGGGAGGAACAGGTGAGCGGCAGCTCACCCATTGCATTCTGGTCTGTTTCGCTGTCTTCCCCGCCCCCGCGGGGGCGGGGAAGAGGGTGAAATGGACCGGAACGCAACGGGCGGGCTGCTGCTCATCTGTTCCTCCCGCCCAGCGTTCCGGCTGCATGACAACGCTGGTCGCAACCCACCAAGTGGGTCCTGACCCACAGTTTGAATAACTGACATAGGGCAATGAAAGTCACTTCTGACACCCTGGAGAACCACAGCCAATGACGGTTGACAGCAGTGACCTAGATGAACCCGGGGTCTGATTCCATTTAAGGCTGCGTTCTGTGACTACCTGGAGACTGGCCTGTATAGACAACTGACATCATGTGTGGTTTCCCCCAGCCTGTGATCCGATACCATAAATGCACCCTGAACAATAGCAGCATTGCTTAAGACTAATTCCCTTTGCTCTTTTCGAGTCGAATATCAACGCTAACAATGACTTCATTGGGAGGAATTGCGTCATTCATTGAAGAGATAATCCAGTTTCTGAGTGGATAATGTACCGGGCAAAAGGGATTATGCCTTCAATGAGGAAACTGGATTACGTTGCAGACAAACAAAAATGGGGCACCCTGCTAATTATACAAGATTAGACTGAAACGTAAAATGCACACACGCACACACACACACACACACACACACACAGAGCTCCCATGTCCCTCCAGAAAGGGTGCTGTCCTGAAACAACAGCCAATGGAACAATGAAATCAGGAGAATAGGCTGGAATTATGAATCAGGCAAACTTTCTATGAGCTAGTGATTTTGCAATAACAAATCTTCCCTTATGGGAAGTCCTGCTCCTTCCTAGTAGAAGTCCAAGATGTTGGTGCTGCAGATAATAAATTCCCTGCTAATTGGGCAAGAGGCACTTTTTCCAGTGGTATTCCTCTTATATTTAGCAGGGGGAGAGTAATTGTCACTTCTTCACCCCTGCACAGTCTTTCTAGTGGCTGTTGCTGGTGGTCTGCCTTTTTTTTTTTTTTTTTAGATTGTGAGCCCTTTTGGGAGAGGGAGCCATTTAACTATTATTATTATTATTATTATTATTATTATTATTATTATTATTATTATTATTATTATTATTATTATT
>JAJKFI010000024.1:12961183-12994827 GCA_029204185.1 Lerista edwardsae
TTATTATTATTATTATTATTATTATTATTATTATTATTATTATTATTTGCCTGTAAGCCGCTTTGTGAACTTTGTGTTGAAAAGCGATATATAAGTACCTGTTGATTGACTGATTGATAAATAACAACAAATATGCTCAAGCAACCTGTTGCAAAACATATTAATTTAGATTATCACTGCCTCTCTCTCTCTCTCTCTCTCTCTCTCTCTCTCTCTCTCTCTCTCTCTGTTGCACAACTGATGGGGAGCAGAGATGCTGCAATCCATTTCAACATTCACATTGGGGGAAGGAGTGCTATGCAAATCTGGCACAATCATGCTTGATTTCCAAAGGGTGGCCTTCTCACAAATAAGGAGACTAGTGAGATGGAAGCTGAAGGGGCAAGTACAAAAGGTCAAGTTCCTCCAGAGTGCAAGGAGGCTCATTAAAACAACTAGAATACAGGCCCAGCTAGAATGCATACAGTGCCCGGTATCCACTGATTCAGTATCCAGGGATTCAGTTATCCATGGATACCATGTTAATGGATAACATTAAGGGAAATAATGAAAGGGTGTTAAAAAAAAGGTTTTCAAGAAATCTGCTACAAAAGCAGTTGGCCAGCTGGATGTTGGGAGGAGGGGAGACAACAAGGGGACTGGGAGATTGCAGATAAGTCGAGAATGAATTATTTGCAACTGTTTTCATGGCGGAATTGCTCAGGCAGTACTGCCGCCTGAACAGCCAGCCCTGGGCAAGGCAACCAAAGAGTTAACAGCCCAATCCAGAACTGTCCAGCTCCTGTAGGAGCAGCAGTACCCAAACAGCGATGGCTGCATCCCGTGTGAGCTGGGCAGCTGCCGGAGACTCCTTGGGAGACAGGGACATTTGTCAGCTCCCCTCGGGGAAAGCCCTGCCACCTGCAATGGGGCTCCTCAGGTCACCGCCGGCTATTTTGCCGGCAGTGAATCGAGCCACCCCCTGTTGGCCTGCCTGGTCCACAGCCGGGGATAAGTTCCAGCGGTGGAATAAGCCACCACAGGGTCCCACCCCCTCACAAGGCCGCCCTGCTCCTCCCCCGCCCTGTTCCTCCCCCTTACCACTTTCCCCCTGCTCCAAATGGGCTTACTGGTGGCGGGTGCTGCTGGACTAAATAAATAAAACAAAACAGCCAATAAAACAGCCAGTATTTTCATGCCATTGTACAAATCGATGGTAAGGCCGCACCTGGAATGTTGTGTCCAGTTCTGGTCACCGCATCTCAAAAAGGACATAGTGGAGCTGGAAAAGGTGCAGAAGATAGAGATGAAAATGATTACGGGGCTGGGGCACCTCCCTTATGAAGAAAGACTGCAGCGTTTGGGGCTCTTCAGCCTAGAAAAAAGGCGCCTGAGGGGGGACATGATTGAGACATACAAAATTATGCACGGAAGGGATAGAATCGATAAAGGGATGTTCTTTTAGAAGAAGATTTAGCGGAGAGGGTTAATGCCTCCGTTTGCCCGAAGATAACACCTGAAGATCTCAAGGTCGTGAGCTTGGGACTGCCGGAAGTCTCTGCGAGCAGCAGACCTTGGAAACTGCGGCTGATTAGAAGCTGAGTTTCAGCTGCCTCGTGGGAGGAGGAGTGTGCTGAAGTCAGCTGCGTCTCTGGTGGGAGCAGGGAAGCCTCTTATCAGCCAGCAGACGGCAGATGGGTGGCTAAAGAAAGAAGGCTAAATCCAGAAAGAAAGATCTGTAGGAGTGTTGTTCTTGGAAGATAGAACATTCTGTAAAATTGTAAAAACCTTCGGGTTTGTGAGAAAGTCTGCCTATGTAAACCGCCTTGAGTTCAATCATTAGAGAAATCTAGTGATCTTAAGAAAGGCGGTATATAAATAAATGTATTATTATTATTATTATTATTCTTTTCTCTCTCTCAAAACACCAGAACCAGGGGGCATCCGCTAAAACTGAGGGTTGGGAGAGTTAAAACAGATAAAAGGAAGTACTTTTTTACCCAGCGGGTAGTTAATCTGTGGAACTCCTTGCCACAGGAGGTGGTGATGGCATCTGGTCTGGATGCCTTTAAGAGGGGATTGGATGGATTTCTGGAGGAAAGGTCTATCGTGGGCTATAGGCAATGATGGATTGTGCAACCTCCTTACAAAGGTGGTGGGCTACTTCAGAGTGCCGGGTGCAAGGGAGTGGCAACAGGATGCAAGCATCTTGTTGTCTCATGCCTCCCTGGGGCACCTGGTGGGCCGCTGTGAGATACAGGAAGCTGGACTAGATGGGCCTTTGGCCTGATCCAGCAGGGCTCTTCTTATGTTCTTAGATTCTTATGACTGCTGCCCGTGTTGGGACCTGGCGTTAAGTAAGCGCCAGCCTAGTGTGGGCAGGACATGCTCTTTGCGGCATGTTCATGACACTTTCATTGGTGGCACGCACACCCCCCCCAGCAATATGACCTTTGGGATCAGGCCCTAAGCAAATTAGCGGTTGAGAGGACATTTCCGAACTTATTAACAAGGATGAACAAGTCACTGGGTCCAGATGGTATCCACCCAAGCGCTCTTAAGGAGGTGGCAATGCGACACCAGTGAGTGATAAGTGTACAGGTCACTGGCGTCGCTCTGATTCCAGGTGGGCTGGGAAGGCATTCTTGGGCAGGGGAGGGGTGGAGCAGGGGGTGGGACCAGCAACGACCTTTGCCCCTGGATCCCAAGCTCTGAGTCAGGCTATGTGACCCAACACAGAGGCCCTCACCTCTGCGCCGGCAAGGAGACCCATCACCCACACTAAACCCTTACCCACAGGAAGGGGACAAAGAGCCTCTGACACCTGCCTGATACTGTTAGGATGAAGCAGTATCCTTGGCTACCGCTCCTCATACAGGCACATGGCAGCTCAGGATTGGGTTGTAAAGCAGGAAAGCTCTTTAAGAGCATAATCCTAACCTGGAATTAGGCTGGCACAGTTAGGCTAGCCAAGTTTGGCCAGCACAAGGACCACCGTAAAGCACGTTTGGACCACTCTCTGAGTCAGGGAGGATGGCGCACGTCTGTGTGCTGGGCTCTCTGACTCCGAGAGTGGTCCAAATATATTTTATGGTGGCCGTTGTGCCACCCAAAGTTTGCTGGCCTAACTGTGCCGGCCTAACTCCAGGTTAGGTTTGCAGCCTAAATCACCTGCATAAACCTGCATAATCACCTTCAGTTAGCTGGAATAATGACACCAAGCAGAACTAAAAAAAATTGAAAATGTTCTCAGAATTAAAGCATTTGTCAAGAGGGAAAAATATCTATTCCACTCCTGCAATCGCCAACTTCTACACAAAAACCACAATGGGAAAACACTTGGCACAGTTTTACCGTTAACCAGTTCTGCTGTCTTTGGTACCATCCTTTATTTAGAGCATTATCAGAGGAAAAAATCCTCCTTAATTGATTGAGACAGTTGTGTAATAGCTTTGCCCCCGAAGCTATCATTAGCTCATGCCTGGCATTATGATATTTGATTGCCCCTTGTGCCCCAGCCGACACTGAAACAGCCATTGCACTCAGCTTCTCCGAATGCGAACGCTACGTTTAAAGGCTCCCGTTGGAGACCTCCTGCGGGGAGGAATAAAGTACAAAGAAATCCACTGCAATAAACTCTCAAATGGGAGTGAAAGATTGACTTCTGACGCACACGGATATTTCATGTAATTGTCAAAGTAAAGAGAGTTCGGGCGGCATGAACAAAGAATGTGGGCCTGGGAGATTAAACGGAATGAGAGGCCCCAACAAGATTGCATGGGTGGGAGAGGCAAAAAAAATGGTATATAGCCATTTATCAATGGCTGCGTTCCATTTCTGGCCCTTCTTGCATAAGCAGCTGCTAAGTCTCACTGTGCAGAACTTTATTATCAGGAAAACTGTTGACTGCTAATCATTCGTGTCTTCTCTAAATACAAAGTTTAAGATATACAAAGTTTGCGACATACAAAATTACATACAAAAATACATGGGAGAGAGAGTTGATAGAGGGATGTTCTTTCCCTCTCTCACAACAGGAGAAACAGGGGACATCCACTAAAATTGAGCGTTGAGAAAGTTAGAACAGACAAAATGGAATACTTTTTTACCCAACAGGTCATTAATCGGTGGAACTCCTTGCCACAGGAGGTGGTGATGGGATCTGGACCAGGTGCCTTTAAAAGGGGATTGGACAGATTTCTGGAGGAAAAGGCCATTGTGGGCTATAGACCATGTTGGGTTGGTATCACGACACACATAAGGGCAACCTCCTTATGTCAGTAGTAGGCTACTTCAGAATGCCAGGTGCAGGGGAGTGGCCACAGGATGCAGGCATCTTGTTGTCTTGTGTGCACCCTGAGGCATCTGGTCGGCCACTGTGAGATACAGGAAGCTGGACTAGAGTGGTCCAAATGTGCTTTACGGTGTCCTGTATGCAGGCCAAACTTTGCTGGCCTAACTGTGCCAGCCTAACTCCAGGTTAGGATTGCACTCTAAATGTGCCAGTTGAGTTTCTGTCTTAAAAAATTGAAACAGCAGCAGAGAGGGACCAGTAAGCACAGAGAAGGGCTATTTTACTCTTTTATCACCCTTATTAAAAAAAACCCTCCCCTCAATTAAGATGCTACTGGTTCCAGGAGATGTTCTCCTTGATGTTGGTGGTGATTTCTGGAGGGACTACAGCACAGAAGATATAATAGGATTTAAAAATCCTCTTGTCACACACTCCCTTGTTTACATTAGCAACCATTTTGTCAAGGCTTGCTATGGATATCTTCCATTTCCATTTGATAATTTCTCCCAGCTATCCCAGCCCCAAATCAGTCCTTTCCTGTTTGGCTATCATCCAAAATTAACACATCATTGAGTGAAACACTGAGAAGTGAATTCATCTAAGTCACAGTCTATCTTCAGCTGAGCGTGTCTTATTGCCTTTTAATGGGAACATGCCACAGAGCAACGTCTCGTATAAAACCGCTGTAAAAGGCAAACCACTTACTGACACTACAAAGCATGCTGGGTTTATTGTTACTTTCGAAGGAGATTTCCCCAGAGAATGACATATAGCGGGTTGGCATTCCTGCCGGCTCAAGTGCAACCAAACCCTTTCCATCGATACTGGCTTGGCTCTCGGAAATCCAGAGAAATTCCATGATGGTTGCAGCAATGGCCTGGGAAAATGTCACCGAAATGAAGGCTCGTCTCTCCAATTTCAGACAGCTTCTACCAAGCAAGCAGAATTGCAGATCCAGGAGCCCTGCCAAGCAGTTGGGACTAGCAAAGACATTTGGGGAGAAAAATAACTCTTTTACCACACACAATCCCATGGTTTGGCTAGCCATGATTCCAGCCTGCTGGGCAGCACACCATCAAACTGTAAAGAGAGCGCAATCCTAAGCAGCGCTAGAACAGCCAGTATCCATAAGAACATGTTGAAAAGCGGTATATAAATACTAGTGATTGATTGATTGATTGATTGATTGATTGAACATAGGAACATAAGAAGAGCCCTGCTGGATCAGGCCAAAGACCCATCTAGTCTAGCTTCGCGTAACCAATTACGCCGCTTGCGTACGTTACACAAACGGCGTAACGCTCCGGAACGCGACGGGAGGGCTTTCGATCACCCGGATGTCCCGCCCAGAGTTCCAGCAGCATAACACTGCTGCTTGGAAGTGCTTAAGGACACACTCTGCTGAACGTTCACAACTCATATGGGCCCTGGGCTAGTTATAGGGCATATGAGCCTGTGAATTACAGTGGCCACCAACTCTGGCATGATCAATTCATGGCATGATCAGGGAATCCTAGAGATGCTGAGCTGACACGAGCACCAAGCAGTAGGAACCACACAGCTTCTAACTAGTACAGTGCATGGATTTATTTAGCAGTGTTCCTGCAAAGGCAGTTCCCTGTGCTGACATGCATGCCGAATTCATGAGCTCTTCACCCACTGCTGGGCACTTCAAGTCTCCTCTGGGAGGACAGCCAGCAGCTGCTCAGCAGCGAGCACACAAACCAAAAATAAAAGTAAATTACAAGCCCCGCAAAACTATATCGAGATTAGCAGAAGACGCACTACATTATTCATGAGGTGTCATTTTTGATTTGCGCCAGATGACATATTTTCCTTCATTCGTCCTAATTACCAATACTGCTTTGTGGAATAGAATTCGGGGGATGTATTTACTGCCTGTCAAATGGCATATTTATGTCATTCCACGTAATTATCAATTTGTGGCACTACATCATTGCTGCTTCTGGAGATGTCACTTTGAATTATTTGGAAGGTATAAATCTGCAACTTGCCACCGAGTTCAGTAGTATCATTTCATTAAAAAATGGACCACATAGGTTCGGTGGACAGCCAGGTGTTTTGTTTTGTTTTTAAGAAATATGCCAGACATTTTTAATGATTATTCGGTCCCCAATGGTGCCATATTGCATAATGAATCAGCTGCCTCCTTAAAAGGAGCTGATGTTTTTGCGGTATTTCAAGTTGTGTTTTAAGCTACTTACTTGAGGACTTTGAAAAACAAATGAAAGTACTAAGCTGGTGAGATATTTCTATTGGATGGAAGTTGAACCCACATTTCACACAGGCATCACATTGATAGACTTCTCTATGAACTCCCTCCCTTTCTGCCAAAAGCTGTGCTCCAGATACTAAGAGAAGTTTAGTTGTTAAAAAGAGAAAGAGAGAGCGGGACCATAAGAAAGGCAGAGCACCGAAGAATAGATGCTTTTGAATTATGGTGTTGGAGAAGACTCTTGAGAGTCCCCTGGACTGCAAGGAGATCCAATCGGTCAATCCTCCAGGAAGTCAAGCCTGATTGCTCCCTGGAAGGACAAATCCTGAAGCTGAAGCTCCAATACTTTGGCCACCTCATGAGAAGAGAGGACTCTTTAGAAAAGACCCTCATGCTGGGAAAGATTGAAGGCAAAAGGAGAAGGGGGTGGCAGAGATGGTTAGATGGTATCACCGAAGCAATGAACATGAATTTGGGCAAACTCCGGAAGCTAGTGGAGGACAGGGAGGCCTGGCATGCTGTGGTTCGTGGGGTCGTGAAGAGTTGGACACGACTTAGCGACTGAACAACAACAAGGGCTTCTTACTGGTCCCAGTGCCTCTGCATCCAAGAGGGGCAGAATTCAGAGGCAATGCAGGAAGCAGCAGCAGCAGCTCAGCATGGGGCAAGGGCAGTGGTGGGATTCAAATAAATTAACAACCGGTTCTATGACATCGTAGCCAGAGCCAAAAAAATACCAAAGCCAGCTGAGGTAAGCGAGTGGGCGGGGCCCAGCCATTTAACAACAGGTTCTATAGAACCTGGGCGAACCATGGAGTTATAATAAACATGGAGAAGAAATGACGTCATATTCTTGAAACTTCCGGTCTGGTCTAACAATATGGCTGACGCAATGGGTCTGGTCCCATGGTCTGGTCTAACAATATGGCCGATGCAACTCCATGGGTCTAACAATATGGCTGACTAATTATGCGGAATTAAACCTTGGAATTGCATATTAACTCATAATTAGGTTACCAATGATGTTTCTCCACGATCACACGTTGTTATTTTGGTAAGTTTTTACTTTAGGAGTAAACGATTCAGTCCTAAACACTACGCGCAAAGCAATCTGAAATGCTTGGAATCCGCATTTTGAGTATAAAAACATGGCCGCTAAGCCCGTCCCCGCTGGTCTCACTTCGTTCCTATCTAACTGCATGGGCAGGGCCACCCCCTGGGGCGAACCCCCTGAATCCCACCACTGGGCAAGGGGTATGTTCCCCTTGCACAAGTCCCAGCCAGCCCTATGGGGCTGCTTGGATCTGCGCCTGCAAAATCGCAATCGGAATTGGGGCCGCCCAGCCCGGGGATGGGGATATGGCCTGGCTCACAGCCAGCACAGCTGATGGGTGCAGCTGTGCACGTGTGCTGGCGATGCGCCATGTGCTGGCCCAGTGACCAAGTCTGTGGTGCAGATATGCTCAGATACGCTTTATGGCACATTTGCAATAGCACTGGTCCGATACAAGAATCGGCACAACGCCAGGTTAGGATTGTGCCCCTAGTTTCTGTTTTCATTCACCCACAGTTCTGTTCCTTGTCTCTGTTTCTCAAAAGAAACTTGTCCTTCTGGTAATACACAAGTGAACAGTTTGACCTGGAAGAATAGTAGGGGTCAGACTGCAACCCATTATTACCCACTATGGCTTATACAGTACATGTTAAGCTGGTCAAACTGGCTTGCCTTTGTTAGCCAGTACTTGGTGGTAGTTCACAGAATGAATCCCTGCTTGCTAAGATAGGCCCATGTGGGTTCAGGTCCTACCAACTGATTTCCTATGTTACCACACCTTGCCAGAAATGGTACATGAGGCAGCCATCTTGGTGCACTGAAGGTACTATTAGTAGATGTTTTAGAGCGCCCCTAGTGAAGGAAACCTGAGGTAACAGCAGAAACAATATTATGCATGTTATCAGGCAGAAGTATTCGTAATTAAAATCTCCTCAGACTTCCTGTGAAAGATCAGAGTTCAGGGGGGATGGATACTGTTGTGTAAAGGGGCTCGTCTGCTTATTGAAGGTTTCCCGCCAAAAGTCAACTGTCAGTATGCCCATATTTGGACACGCTGCCAGAAGCTTCCGAGGGCAGAGTATAAAAGGCAAAAGGGCTGATAAGCTTGGGGTCTCAGTCTGGCTAAGAGCTTCTCAAGGCTAGCTGGATCCTAAGAACTGATAACTCAGGGATTTGTTTAAGAGCTACCCCAGGGTACACTTGGTCATTGATGTAGGCTTTATTGTGTTTATTGGTCACTATTTGTTTCCACTCTGTCTATGCTAACTGGCAATGGCTCTCCAGGGCTTCAGATGGGGAGGGGGTCTTTCCTAGTTTCACCTAGAGATGCCTGAGATTGAGGGCGCAATCCTAACCTGGAGTTAGGCTGGCACAGTTAGGCCAGCAAAGTTTGGCCGGCGCAAGGGACATCGTAAGGTATGTTTGGACCACTCTCGGACTTAGAAAGGCCAGCACACAGACATGTACCATCGCTCCTGACTCTGATAGTGGTCCAAACATACTTTATGGTGTCCCTTGTGCTGGCCAAACTTTGCTGGCCTAACTGTGCCGCCCTAACTCCAGGTTAGGATTGCTCCCTGAATCATAAATGTTCCGAATGCAAAACATGTACTTTCCAACTCAACTACAGCCCCATTCCCAAAGAAAGCTGGATGGTCTAGGTTGCCAATCCTTAAATTCTTTTTTGAGCTGTATTCCGAAATGGGAGGGGAGCCCAAGGTGGGAGGGGAGCCCATAGGATGGGCAACCCAGCACAGGAGCTTCAGCAGCAACCCTGATGACTCTTTGAAGCAAATCTATGT
The DNA here is from genome assembly GCA_029204185.1 of Lerista edwardsae. NCBI lineage: Eukaryota > Metazoa > Chordata > Lepidosauria > Squamata > Scincidae > Lerista > Lerista edwardsae. The sequence continues at coordinate 12,970,549 of JAJKFI010000024.1, forward strand.
AACCTCTTGCTACATGATTATATTGTGTGCCAATATAATGGGTCCCTTTCAAGGAACATTCTGTATCATTCCCTAGCTCAGGGTTACACAATGACACATAAAGAGCTGGTAATTTGTATCACATCAAAGCTCTCTAGTGCTTTTGTAGGGCTCTGTTTCTCCCTGAGTTTCGGAGGGGGGGTGAAGAGAAGAGTATTTCAGAAAAGAGGAGGATCAGAATTGATGGCTGACAGATAATAAGACTCTGATGGCTGGCAGACATGTGCTTCTGAAAATAATGATGCTTCTTTGTACTCAAAGCATGTGCGAGTGGGCCTTTCACCATGCCAACTTCCAGTCCTTGTTGATATAGCATTGGGCAGGAGCAGGATCTTAAAACAGGCATTATGTTAGGCACTCTTCAGAATTCCCTTTGACGGCCCTTCACTGAATTCTCCCTCAGGTCCCAGAAGCCTCCTCGAGGTAAGGGAGCACTTGTTCCCTTGCCCTGGGGCAAACCTCCTCTGCCCCAAGGGGTCTACTCAAATTGGTGCCAGCTGCTTTAAGGTAAGGCAAGAACACTGTGGTTTCCTTCAGCTCATCTTCCCTATATTTAAGGCCTAAGAAAATACAGCTTCCTCAGTTGCAGTCCCAGCAAATAGCCCACCCGGGGACACAGGTGGAGGAGGTTCGCCCCCTCACTCATTCCCCGCCCCCATGCGCCGTTCCTCTCCTCCCCCCCCCACGTCACGCTAGGCTCCATTTTGGAACCATACAGAGGCAATGGCGGGCGGGAGGACACAAATCACACCCCTCAGGGTGAAGCAAACAGCCTAGTTGCCACCTTCTGCCCGCCCCAGGACTTCCACCGCCCATGGCTTTGCCCCCCCCCCATGGTAGGCCTGTGACTGAGCTTCCCAAAATACATAGAGAACATAGCTTTCATTAGGCAATGAGGCACACTCTCCAGAAATATTCTTTCCAAAAATATTTCAAATGAGCAAATAGCTTTCTTTTGGGATGTCTCTAGTTATGTCATGCATTCAAGCCACAGTAATTGCCCCCCACAAAGTCCTTCCCTGCCCTTTCCAAACCCAACCCACATCCTGTTTCTTGCTGCTCTGGGCAGGCTGACTAATAAAATACAATGGATTTTGTCTTCATGTGTGGCAGGAGAATGCCCCGTCAAAGGGATGCCTCTCTGGCCACAACGGTTTTCAAAACAAACAAGGCCAAGCTATTTGAATGATGTTTGCTATACCTGCCGTTTTCCTCCCACTACCAGAACAATTATTCCAGTATTTGAGTCTCATTGCTGCCTGCAATACAGGGTTGTTTGCTTATAACAGGCGCAAGTGTGGGGCAGACATTGAATACTAAGAACATAAGGACATAAGAAGAGCCCTGCTGGATTAGGCCAAAGGCCCATCTAGTCCAGCTTCCTGTATCTCACAGTGGCCCACCAGTTGCCTCAGGGAGCACACAGGACAACAAGATGCTTGCATCACTACATCCTGCTGCCTCTCCCTAGCCCTGGCCTGAGGTATCCTGCATCTAAAACCAGGAGGTTGCACATATCCATCACTGCCTGTAGTGTGCGATGAACTTTTACTCCATGAACCTGTTCAACCCCTTTTTAAAGGCATCTAGGCCAGATGCCATCACCACCTCCTATGGCAAGGAGTTCCACAGGTTAATTACCCGCTGAGTTAAAAAGTTTGGTTGGCACAAGGGATAGTGTAGAGTATGTTTGGACCACTCTCGGAGTCAAAGAGATATGCACCATCTTCCCTGACTCCGAGAGCTGTCCAGACGCACTTTATGGTGACCTTTGTGCAGCCAAACTTTGCTGGTTTACCTGGGCCGGCCTAACTCCAGGTTAGGATTGTGCCCTATGTTTTAGCAATGGGACATGCAACAAGTTGTTGCAGTGTAACCCTAGCCCCTAAGAAGTGCACTCCAGAACAGAGGCAAAACCCCTCTCAGAGCAATATCATCATGCAATTTCAAATGATGCTATATATGTGATGACCTTCCAAGGAGCACTGAAACCAGTGAAATAGGAAGGGACCAAAAGCAAAGCTAAGCTGGAGGAACGGTTTATGTGGCCTTAGTGCTCCTGCTCCCCAGATGTCAAGATTTTGAGACAAATCTACTCCCAGTTAAGTTGTGGACTTCAAAAAAAAAAAAAAAATCAGTCAAAGGTGTCACATAAATAATTATCATCTTCTGTTCAAATATTCTCATAGAGCCATATATAATTTTCAGCTTGATCCTATCCACATTTACTTAGAAGTAAGTCCTGATGCATTCAATGGAATTATTCCCAGCTTATAGAAGCATAGCCTTGCCAGGACTGCTTTTTTACTTTCCGAAGGCAACATATCAAGAAGCATAATTCATGGCATTGGATTCATTTATTCTAAAATATCTCTAAACCTCCCAGCAGAGGGGCAGTCTGGGTTTATTAAGCATCGCACACCTGACTTATTCGAAAACAGGTTGGAGTTATGAGCAGAGGCGGATCTAAGGGGGGGGGGGAAATCTGTAAGTTTTGCAAGAAGCCTTACCCTGTCATGTAAATCCCTCCTCTCCCTTGCTGCTGTAGCCAGTAAGCAACGCCAAGATGTTGCTGTTCCCTGTGAGGATTGGCTAGAACAGTGCAGGAGAGGAGTGTTTTCCACTGCAAGGTAAGGCTTCTTGCAAAACTTACAGATTTGCCCCCCCTTATTTTTATATTTATTTATACAGATATTTATACAGATTTGCCTCTGGTTATGAGCACAAGCAAGAGGAAGGTAGATTGTGAACAAACAACTCTCATTAGCTCAAAATCAAAGGGACTTCTAAAACTGAAAGATGGAGTAGTGACCCTTTGGTCAGAAACTGCTGAGAAAGCCAAACCTGGGTGTTTAAACCTTCATTTGCTCGTATTGCATCGAAAGAGAGGGGTGGGAGAGCAGTAGAGCCCCTACAGGGGGGCACAGCACTACATTTTGCAAGGAACAAAATGTAAGATGGTTTGCCTTGCCATGTGGTTTACCTGGCCAGGTAAACCACTCCTCTCCTTTGCTGTTGGGACAGCAGCACCTTGGCGTTGCATACTAGCTACAGCGGCAAGGGAGAGGAACAATTTACACAGCAAGGTGAGGCTCCTTGCAAAACGTAGCGCTAAACCCTCCCTGTAGGGACACTCCTGTATCATGGGGGCCGGATAAAGAGCTTTCACAGGCTGTCTCCACCCTGCGGGCCATCTGTTTTACACCCCTGGTCTGAGCAGTCACTCTTTGCAGATGTGCTCAGCACCTGGGCCAAATCCAGTCATGCCTTCTGCAAAGTAGCCCTGCTCCCCCCCACAGCTCCTGGGTGCAGGATGGGTCCTCAGTGGGGTCAGAAGCAGGAGGAGGTGAGGCAGTGCCTTGTGAGAGCGGCAAGCTCACTTTTGCTGGTGTGGTTGCCACCTCTGCTCCTCTTGCTGGCCAACAGGGCTTGTGGACAGGTCAGCCTTGTGCGCACGTGGACGGTGCAGAGATCCTGAATGGCTGCCTTGCAGAAGGCAGGACTAAGGGCGCAAAGCTAACCAACTTCCCAGCACTGACGTAGCTGTGTCAATGGGGCATGTTCTGCATTCTGCAGTGGAGTCGTCACGAGGTCAATGTTGATTCCCTTACCTTGGAGCGGCATTGCTCTTACCCCAGTGCTGGAAAGTTGGTTCGGATTATGCCCTGAGAAAGCTAAAAACTGGAAAAAGCAAGCACTGACTGACACATGGCGCCGAAAAAGGATAAGGCAAAGTCTGCAAAGCAATAAGCAAGAACCCTATGCAGAGATGCATGCAAATCGATGCTTCAGCAATGTGCTTGGTGGGAGATGGGGCTTACTCACATACTCTCTACCCCCCCCCACTATATGCTGTAGTGGTCAAAAACTGCATAGAGGACAACACTTGCACAGGGCTGAGGTCTCTCGTATTGCATAGAAAGGCTGGCGGGAGAAAGCATAAAATGTATAGCGAACAGAAGTGAAAGTAGCCCATCAAAGGAGAGCAAAGGAAAAAGGCTTTGGCCTTATGAGGTGAAGAACTTGGATTTGAGGCATCACTGGGAGCAGAGGCGTTTCTACAGGGATGGCAAAGCTCTAAGATTTGCAAGAAGCCTTACCCTGTCATGTAAATCCCTCTTCTCCCTTGCTGCTGTAGCCAGTAAACAATGCCAAGATGTTGCTGTTCCCTGTGAGGATTGGCTAAAACTGTGCAGGAGAGGAGTGATTTCCACTGCAAGGTAAGGCTTCTTGCAAAACATAGAGCTTTGCCATCCCTGTAGAAATGCCACTGACTGGGAGCACAATCCAAATATGGAGTTAGGCTGGCCCAGTTAGGCCAGCGAAGTTTGCCTGGCCCAAGGGACCCCGTAGAGCACGTTTGGACCACGTTTGGAGTCAAGAGGGATGGTACACGTCTGTGTGCTGGCCTCCCTGACTCCGAGAGTGGTCCAAACAAACTTTGCTGGCCTAACTGTGCCGGCCTAACTCCAGGTTAGGATTGCGCCCTAGGTAGGTTTAGTGTGCTGCTATGGTTTACAGCTATAGTAATCTTATCCTGTTTGCAGGGGAAAAAAATAATTATTATTTGGCCAAAATGGTGTATCGAGATACCTAAATGTTCAAATAGCTTTCCTTTAATTTGGATTTAAAATATATGTTGTCTCCTGAATTGTGTAAACTGCATAATTGTCAATAAATGATCTTTCCAAGTGTCCACATATTCAGAAATTCCAGGTCTGTTTACTAGAGAAAGTCTTTCCTCCCTCTGGGGACTGGAAGACTGTGAAGGCGCTGTAGATTTCTGGCACATGCTCTGTGGTTGACAAATGTTTTCTCCACTCAGCTTGAACACGCATATCCACCAATGGTGTTTTCTCTTTTGTAACTCCCCCACTGACCTTGGCAAGGGTGTTGCCTGAAGACTAATGACCTGCTGGGATTAATGGTTTGACGCTGCATTTGAGGCCATCAGCGCTTCCCAGCTGGTCACTAATCCCATTATTGCTTAATGGATCGGTTGCATCAAGACTCTGAAGTTAGACTCTACTGCATGAGAGGAGACACAGAGGTTGTTACTATAATAAGACGGGCTCATTTAATTAGCTGATAAACCCACTTTTGGTACTTTTAGAGGGGGGAATTTGGAAAACGATGCGGAAAGGCACTAGTATTTATAGGCCTGGTTTGTTTTCTGTGATTCCTGTTTTTACTCCCGTGTCAAAATCTATACAAATTACATTGCACTGAGCCTTAAAGTGCTTGATCTGCACATTCCGTAATGCAGTGATTATGACCTTTTTCATCTCATAGCATCTCAGAAGGTGCTGAAATCGCCATCATCATTATTATTTTTTACAATTGACAAGGCACACCATGCTGCTGGTGCGCCCAATGGCCCTACTAATAAATAACCCTCCCCAAACTCATGCGGCACGCCTGTGGACCATCTGTGGCACACTGATTGAAAATTGCTGCTGTAATTCAGAATATTTTTACCAAGAACAAAGAGACAGAAGAAATGGAGAGGAAGAAGAGCATACTGAGAGCATACAGGGAGCCCACCTAAGAGGCAACTTGAAACAGTCATGTGGAACGTCTCACCTGGAGGGGCAGGGAATGGAATGGACAAGCTCCCCACCAGTCTCTCCACTGAGTGCTTCAGTTCCAACTTGATGGCGCAAGGCAATTTGGAGCCAGAAATTCAATGGAGCATGTGCACAGATACAGGAGTGGCTGTTGCTGCCACCACATTTCAGACTGGGACCCACATTTTAGAATGGCACTCGTGTCGGGACCCACCGGAAGTGATGTCATTCACCTGGAAGTGATGTCATAGCCAGAAGTGACATCACCAATCAGGAAGTGCTATCATTGTGATGTAATCAAATGACACTTCTGCAATGCAAACTGGCATTCTTGGACTGCAGCAATTGTACAACCATGAAACACCCCTGACAGAAAGCAAGATTAGGGCAAAATATGATGTAAATGTACTGAACTAAAAACAATTTTTTTAAATTTTTTTTTAAAAAGTGAAATTTTTTTTCACTTGAACATTCAAGCTGTTAACACTCACAAAAGGAATCTGGCAAGGCCTGCAGCTTCCAAGATGGCTGCTCCCAGCTCTCTGAGACCCACTTAACATCATGCCATGACCCTACAAGTGGGTCACGACCCACAGTTTGAATAACACTGAGCACTAAGCATCTATGCTTAGGAAAAAAGAAATTGATGGATGGATAGAGCCTTCTGAGCTAAAGTTAAGACATCTGGATGCTCAAATCAATTTAAAATCCATTGTAATAACTCGGTACCAGGGATGTACCAAATCAGGGGAGGCAGTGGAGATAGAGCCTCCCCTGTCCTGTCCTGCTCCAATGACAATAGCCTCAGAGCTTCCAATACCGCCAGTGAAGATAGCCTCAAATACAGGGAGAGACTAGAGTACTGTTATTCAAACTAAGGGTTGAGACCTACTTGGTGAGTCACAACCTGATGCCAGGTGGTTCGCGGAAAGCTGGGAGCAGCCACTTTGGAAACTGCAGACCTGACTTTTGCTATATTCCTGTTATGAGTTTTAACTGAATTTTCAAGCGAGTTTTTTAAAAAATGTTTTAGTTCAGTGCCTTTACATCATATTTTGACCTAATCTTGATTTCTGCCAGAGATGTTTCATGGATGTGCAATTGCTGCAGTCCAAGAATGCCAGTTTGCATTGCAGGAGTGTCATTTGATTATATCACAATGATAGCACTTCCTGATTGATGATGTCACTACTGGCTATGACATCACTTCCGGTGGGTCCCGACACGAGTGCCATTCTAAAATGTGGGTCCCGGTCTGAAATATTGTGGCAGCAACAGCCACTCCTGTGTCTGTGCACATGCTCCATTGAATTTCTGAGTGGTTACGTGATCACAATGCTGCCACAAACTCTAGTCTCTTCTTGTATGTGAGGCTTTTCACTTCGCTGGCATACTTCCAGGTCTGCCTTTCCAGCCTCAGGCCTCACAGCACAGCACTGCTCAGCACCAACGTGACCATGCCAAACTGGATATAGGCCGCAATCCTAACCTGGAGTTAGGCCAGCACAGTTAGGCCAGCAAAGTTTGGCTGGCACAAGGGACACTGTAAAGCATGTTTGGACCACTCTCTGAGTCAGAGAGGCCAGCACACAGATGTGCACCATCCTCCCTGACTCTTAGAGTGGTCCAAACACACTTTACATAAGAACATAAGAAGAGCCCTGCTGGATCAGGCCGAAGGCCCAGCTAGTCCAGCTTCCTGTATCTCACAGCGGCCCACCAGGTGCCCCAGGGAGGCATGACACAACAAGATGCTTGGATCCTGTTACCACTCCCTTGCACTCTCCCGTGAGAGTGGTCCAAACATATTTTACAATGTCCCTTGTGCTGGCCAAACTTTGCTGGCCTAACTGTGTGGGCTCAACTCCATTTTAGGATTGCACCCTTAGAGACAGAGGATGCAGGTGACAGCCTGGGCTGGGAGAGTCAACTGTCCTTTCAATGCTTCTTAGAATGCAAAAAGCTTCTACAAGATTAAAGGAAACTCCCCTCCCACTTCGTTTATACATGAGATGAATGAATGCAGATTTACAGATCAATGTGTCCAAATGTATCATTTTATATGAGAGAGATAAAATCATGCATTCAAGTCATGGATCAAAGTCATGCAAGAAGCTCCGAGGGCAATAAAAAATAAGGAATTCAAAAGCTGAACAGATGGAGGGTGTAATGTCAAAAGATTCACTCCATGTTTTATAAGTAGCTCTAATGTGCCAGAATCAGAAGTAAATCCAGCTCAGGTATTATGGAAGACAGAAGCTAGAAGAAGGTATGTGGTCTGCCAGAGACCTAATGAAGGATATTCCCCACCATACTAATGACAGTGGAGTTTATGTCTATACCGCATTCAGCCACTAGATGGGGTGAATAATGGAATCTAATGAAATGTAGGAAAGAAATGGGATTTGGCCCCCTTTTTTCCTTGTTACAAGGCATTTAAAGGTGAACCCCGGTATCAGTGGTTAGTCAAATCAGTGGATAACAAGGACTATATACCAACATACCATGTGTCATTATTCCATGGTTTCAGATAAACCACAGGTATGTGAGCATGTCCTCCAAGGTAGATACACATGTTAGTGATATCCTTCTAGAGTAGTGGTTTCCAAACTATGGGTTGGGACTCACTAGGTGGGTTGCGAGCCAATTTCAGGTGGGTCGCAAAGCATCTCGGGCAGCCATATTGAAAATATGGGAAGATGGGATGCTGGAAAGGGGGAGGGCTGTGTGATTGTTTTGCTTGGGTCAAAGTTGTAAATAGGCTTTTTTTTTCCTTTCTGATTCACTTTGCTAGTGGAAAATAGCAGAGAAATAACCAACGTATTTTGGTATTTTCAGGAAAGCAGAATTGTCTGGCGTTATGATGATGGCACTTCCGGCCATGACATCACTTCTGATGGGTCCTGGACAGACTGTCATTCTAAAAATTGGGTCCCTGTGCTAAAACGTTTGAGAACCACTATTCTAGAGTCTGTTCTTCAGAACAGATCTTCAAATTTGCCATCTATTGTGGAATTTGGCGCCATCTCTAAAGGAAGCTGAAATTGTCCAGCTTGGTATTCCAGTCTCCTCAGGCGATTGATTGAATAGCTCATCCCTTGGGGTTCAAATTGCAGTGTTTCTTCAATAAATGTTGGTTTCTGGCCTGATTTTCTTGTCATCTCAACAGGCACTACCAAATAAAGCACGGAAACTGACTCTGGCTGGGCTGATATATTTCAGACATAAAGGATCTGTCTCAGGAATTGGCCTAGCAAGGCAATATTTCCTCTCTTTTCTTATTTTCTTTTTCCTGCATGTTGCAGGAGTGGATTTTTTTTTTTTGGGCAACTTGTCTTCTTGTGCTTTTTATTGGCGTATCTCATCCCTCCTGTGAGCAGCTGCCTATAAATAATGGATGTAGCACCTTTAGGACTTCAGACGGATTGTTTTTAATACCTAGTTTGTGATAGGATTTTGCAAATTAAAAAAGAGAGGACATTCTCCTTTGAAAAGCACCACAATCGCACAGCCTGCCACCTTTAGATTCCACACAACCTTTGCTTTCAAGTAGATAGGGCATCTTAAGCCAAATTCTTTAAACAATTTAAATGTTCCGGCATCTGCTCAATAGCATATGTATACATCAGATGAAAACTCTCCTCAAAAATTTAAAACTGGACTGCAGTTCCAGTTCAAAACTTGCATTTAAATATGAGGTACAAATACTTTCATTTGGGATGATAAATTCTACCCTCAGATGTAGTAGAGCAGTGGTTCCCAAACTGGTGGGTTCATTGGGCCGGTTCTGTTCCGGGCCCAATTCAAGGTGCTAGTTTTGACTTTTAAAGCCCTTTATGGCTCGGGTCCGGGGTATTTGAGGGACCGCCTCCTTTCATATAATCCTACCCGTACTCTTAGATCATCTGGAGGGGCCCTTTTGACTGCCGCCAACAGGAGAGGTGAGAGGGGTGGCGGCCAGGAAGAGGGCCTTCTCGGTGGTGGCCCCCCAACTTTGGAATAACCTCCACTTAGAATTGAGAACTGCCCCCTCTTTCTTAACATTTCGGTGGGGGCTGAAGACCTTTTTATTTCAAAAAGCTTTTAACTGTTGACGGGCTATATCTTGATTACATCTTATGATCCACGGGGCTTGTTGTTTTTAAATTTTTAAATTGTATTGTTTTAATATTGCTTTTAAATTGTTTTTTAATGTTAAATTCCGTTTTTATTGTTTCTTTTGTCATAATGCCGCCTTGGGTGCCTTCGGGCAGAAAGGCAGGATATAAATCCAATAAATAATAATAATAATAATAATAATAATAATAATAATAATAATAATAATAGAGTTGGAAGGGACCCACAAGGTCATCTAGTCCAACCCCCTGTCTGTAGGAAGAATTCCTCCAAGAGCATCTCCAGCAGGTGCCTGTCAAGCCTCTGCTTGAAGGTCTCAAGTGAAGGATAATCTACCACATTGCTTGGCAATCTGTTCCACTGTCGAACCGCCCTTATCGTCAAGAAATTTTTCCTGATTTCCAACCAGAATCTCCTCTGGGTGTGACCCACCAGCCTGGAAAGCCCTGTCTACGGCCCCTTAAGAGGAGGGGAATAGAATCTGCCATGAGTCCCTTCCGTCTTCTATGCATACATCTGGGATAATTTAAATAGTGCTACTGTGTTACAGCGTTAGTAAATGTTTCCCTAGTTTAAATTGGATTGTATTTGGATAAGTTACATTTTATTTTTTATTGTTACTGAGCATTCCAGGTGGAAATAAGAAACAGTATAAGCTGTGAAACATAACTTTCTGCATTTTGATTCTGCATTACCATAAAAAACATTCAGGCTGGCAAACAAACAGACAAGAATTAAAATAATAAAGGAAAGTTATCCAGTAAACCAACACTAAACAATGTAAAATGATGCTCTGTTGCTTTTAAAAATGGTACTGTGAATCACCGTGTGCTAATTGGAAAAGGCAGAAGATAAATGGTTAAAAGAACAACAATGCAAATAATAAATAAGTAAATAAATTCAGAATGGAGCAATCAGAAATCCATCTAAGGATGCAATCCTAACCTGGAATTGGGCCAGCATAGTTAGCCCAGCAAAGTTTGGCTGTCACCGTAAAGAGCATTTGCACCACTCACAGAGTCAGAGGGGATGGCACACGAGTGTGTGCTGGCTTCTCTGACTTCGAGAATGGTCCAAACATACTTTATGGTGGCCCTTGTGCCAGCCAAACTTTTCTGGCCTAACTAAGCCGGCCTAACTCCAGGTTTATTTATTTATTTTATTTATTTAAAAGATTTATACCCCGCCTTTATGCCCGAAGGTTAGGATTGCGTCTGTAAGGAATAAACATTTGGGGCAAAAATCACAACCGCTGTGATTTGGGGCAAAAATGCTAGTACTAAAGTACTTTAGTACTAAAGTACTAAACTACTAAACTAAACTAAAGTAAACTAAAGTACTAAAGTACTAAAAGGGAACTGAGAGCTTATGAATTGGAACTGGGGGCTCTCAGAACAGGGGATGAAACCTGTAATTTGAAGCAAATAGCTAACTCAGAGAATAGCTTTACTCATTAGAATCATTCACTAACAAGTAAAGCTTCAAAAACTTGGCATTGAAAATATTTAGGGAGTAGTGCAGGTGCCTCTGCTCTAATGAGACAAAACACTGAAGCAAAAGTAGATAGGTGAAGAAGTAAAAGTAGATAAGCCAGGTAGGTGTCTTTGCTAACAGGGTAGATTAGCAAGGGGTGAAAAGTTTAGAGTGTTGTAGCAAATTGAGCATGCTTAATGAAATAATACATATTAAAGTGTATGCCTCTTGAAGCACAAAAGCTGATATGAATGCACATGCGACACATGCAAGGGAGGGGGTACATATCAAGGGGAAACATAGGGGAAACATGTAGTAGGCAGACGGGAAGGCTGTATCCTCAGAAGTAACTTAGCCAATGGTGAAAACGAGGAGGGGCTGCGCACGGAATAGGGTCGATATATTTTGTGGTTATGTATTGTTCGGAGAGGTGGTCTTGGACTGCCCCTCCCTTTGCTGCAGTAAAGAAATTCAAGCTGCCATCTCTCTCTGTCTCTGTGGTATTTGGTACAGGGGTGTTGGGTCAGGGGGATGAAACGCTCCTAACAATTTGATGGATTGGATGGTGGGTCAGATGGGCCCCCTGTTCCTAACATGCCCTAAACCACATAGAAATGCTGACTGAAAAAGAGAAATAAGAACAAAATAAATGAAGCAATATAGGCTGAGTCCGGGCTGCTTGAGGCAAGGAGGTGTCAGGCTTTCAAATTTTTCAGGATTTTGGAATAACTGCATAAATAGAATGCTTCCTCTTGCTTTTTTCACTGTAACTCATTTGGGTGTCCACCAGCCTTTTTCACATTTTTCAGCAGGTCAGAGAACTGAACTTGCAGCCTGAACCTGGGAAGGAGCACAAAACCTTCTAGTCTTCACACTACAGAAAGTAAAAATGTCTTAGAGTGCAATCCTAACCTGGAGTTAGGCCAGCAAAGTTTGTCTGGCACAAGGGCCACTGTAAAGTATGTTTGGACCACCCTTGGAGTTAGGGAGGGTGGTGCACATCTGTGTGCTGGTTCCTCTGACTCTGAGAGTGGTCCAGACTTACTTTATGGTGTCCCTTGTGCTGGCCAAACTTTGCTAGCCTAACTGTGCCAACCTAACTTCAGGTTAGGATTGCGCCCTAGGAGATCCTGCAGAGTTATTTCTGCATGACGAAACCAATGTAGCAATGCTCTACACTCCCATGATGCCCCTTGATTGGGCTGGGATATCTTGAAGATAGGATTGGGCCGTTAATCATTTTTTAAAGATTGCAATCCTAGAGTTAGGGAGGATGACGCAGGTCTGTGCGCTGGCCTCTGATTCCGAGAGTGGTCCAAACATACTTTACGGTGTCCCTTGTGCTGGCCAAACTTTGCTAGCCTAACTGTGCCGGCTTAAACTCCAGGTTAGGATTGCGCTCTCAGACAAAAATATATGGATTTTGGAATAATCTGGATTTCAGTTGTCTGGATAAGGGGTCATCTGCCTGTAATACTTTTATAATTATTATAATTTTATAATTATTTAATAATTTTAGGGGGAATTGGGGTCATAACGATATGGCTTCTGAGGTGTCCCCCCCCCCCACAGGGAGTAATCACAACAAGCCACCAGACATCTGGGATTGAAATGAAGAGCATTTGGGTGGGAAAAAAAATCATGCTTTTTGAGTGGTTGCAGGCCTGAGTTCCTTTTTATTTTAGAAAATAATGCCAGTATAGCAGTATATGATCTATTCAAATGTACAGTGCACTCCAAAGCTCCCTAGAATTCATGGCACAAGGGAGCTCATAGAAGCCCCCTGTTTCTAACAGATTGCTTAGGCCCAAGGAGCAGAGCTTTCGTTCTCCCATGACGATTAGCCACTCGTTGCTCCTGGAAGATACAAAGTGCTAGATAAGCACCACGAAGCATTATTAGGAGCAGTAGCTCAGCCAAAAGAATTGGTCATCTGTCTATGTCAGAGGACAAGGCCTCTGGAACAGCAGTTCTCCCCACTTCCTCTTGGTGCCAAGCAAAAATGCCTCTGCTGCAGAATGTATGAGACTGCGGGGCGGGGGGCGGCGGTTGCAAGAACCGCTGAGGGATGCTTCTGTGTGGAGAAGGAACTGCTGGATCTGCATCCGCAGAATGATTTGAAGGAAGAGGGGAGGAGCTACTGCATGCAGCACAACTGTGTTACGGTACGTTCCAGGAACCATTTTGTCACCCCATCTGCTGTCTGTGTGAATGAGATGTCGGCTCCTCCTCCTCCTCCTGCAGAGTGGAATTTCAACTCCAGTAGTGCTTTCCAGCCAAATCCAGTGATGTCATGCAGGGGGTATGCGGGGGTACGCGAGTACCGGTTTCTAGGATTACAGCTGGCCCCGCCCATTCGCCCGCCCACTCGTCGACTCCGCCCTCTGCAACGTTTGAATTTCCTGCATGTTTGAGTTGCCTGCATGTTCTCAGAGCGAGGCAGGCAGGCAGGCAGCGAGCGGAGCCTTTCCTTTCCTTGCCACTGAAAAATGAGTTGCTCTGGGGTTTTAACATGATGCCAGGCCTCCTTAACATGTTCTGGGGGTGCTGCGGAATACTGTTGCCACTGTTGGGTCAGTTTAAAATCAACTGAGGCCTCAAAAAGGGCTTTCTTCATGTCACTTCCTGCCACGACATCACTTCTGGCTTATGACGTCACTTCCGGTGGGCGGGTCCCGACACGTGCCAATCAAAAGTGAGTACCTGTTCTTAAATCATTTAGATGACACCACTGGATGCTTCTGTGTGGAGAAGGAACGGCTGGATCTGCATCCACAGAATGATTTGAAGGAAGAGGGGAGGAGCTACTGCATGTAGCACAACTGTGTTACGGTACGTTCCAGGAACCATTTTGTCACCCCATCTGCTGTCTGTGTGAATGAGATGTCGGCTTCTCCTCCTCCTTCTTCAGAGTGGAATTTCAACTCCAGTAGTGCTTTCCAGCCAAATCCACCCTAAATCCTTGCTGTGGTGGTGCAGCGGTGCTGGTGTAGGCCATGCTACAACCCGTGAAGGACTTTTGGCTTGGGGTAAGAGACCTTTGTTCTCTTGCACCAGGGTGAGACTCAGCAGTCGCTACAGGTCAACTTGGACCTGCCACAGGGCACAAGCCTAGCCTGAAGTTAGACCAGCACAGTTAGGTCAGCAAAGTGTGGCCCGCACCAGGGACACCGTAAAGTATGTTTGGGCCACTCTCAGAGAGGCCAGCACACAACATGCGCCATCTTCCCTGACTTCGAGAGTGGTCCAAATGTGCTTTACGGTGTCCTGATGCCTGCCAAACTTTGCTGGCCTTACTGTGCCCACCTAACTCCAGGTTAGGATTGCGTTCACAGTACTATCAGTGGTGCAAGTCTACATTTTATTTATTTATTTATTTATTAAATTTATACCCCGCCTTTTAGCCCGGAGGCTCACAAGGCGGCATTACAATATAAAAATTAAAAAAGCAATTTAAAAAACAATATAAAACCATACACTAAAACAGAATTAAAACAAAACAATACAGTTAAAAACAACAAGCCCAGAGGATCATAAACTATAAAAATGTAACAACCCAGCCAGCCAGCCTGTCAACAATTAAAAGCTTTTTGGAATAAAAAGGTCTTCAACCCCCGCCGAAATGTAAACAAAGAGGGAGCAGTTCTCAATTCTAAGGGGAGGGTGTTCCAGAGTTGGGGGGCCATCACCGAGAAGGCCCTCTTCCTGGCCGCCGCCCCTCTCACTTCTCCTGGTGGCGGCACAGTCAAAAGGGCCCCCCCCAGATGATCTAAGAGCACGGGTTGGATTGTATGGAAGGAGGCGGTCCCTCAAATACCCTGGACCCGAGCCATTAAGGGCTTTAAAAGTCAAAACTAGCACCTTGAATTGGGCCCGGAACAGAACCGGCAGCCAGTGTAGTCGCCGAAGCAGCGGCTCGACAGAGTCAAACCGACGTGCCCCAGCAACCACCCGAGCCGCCGCGTTCTGTACTAGTTGTAATTTCCGGACCGTCTTCAAAGGCAGCCCCACGTAGAGCGCATTGCAATAGTCTAATCTAGATGTCACTAGGGCATGGGTCACAGTGGCCAGGTCCGCACAGCTCAGGTACGGCCGCAGCTGGCGGATCAGCCGAAGCTGAGCAAAGGCTCCCCTGGCCACCACCGCCACCTGGGGCTCCAGGTGTAGCTGTGGATCCAGGAGAACCCCCAAGCTGCGAACCTGCTCCTTCAGAGGAATCCATGCAGGTGGATCAGGACTGGGGAAGGGCCTAGAATTTGGTGTGTGCCACCACCCGCCACAGCTGATCATGCCCTCTCCCAGGTCCAATCTGCCTCCCCGATCTTATCTGCTCCCCATTCCTCACTCCTCCATCTTGGTCAACCCTATCCTTGCCCTCTCTCCACTCCACAGCAGGCATGCAGAGCTGACAACTGGTTTTGTCAGCATCCCTGAATTGCCCAGCAATAACATGCCATTTCGCTGCCCAGTCCTAAATGGGCAGCAAAATGCAATAAGGCTGCCATTCTGAAATCACCTTCCTTTGAGTAAGGTCCACTGAACCTGATGGGGCTGACTTCTGGGTAGATGTGCTTGCGATTGCAGTGCAAACTCACAAGCACAGCAACAAGGTAAGTCACAGCAACTCTATCTGGCAACCAGCGAGCACTTCTCCTCCCATAACCGCTTTGGGAAGACATGCAAAATCTGTTTTAGGAGAAGAGATGGGCACCACCAGGTTAGCTTAATTGTGATTGTCTCTAATTAACACGTCTGTAAACTGCTCGTCCTGTCTCCTGCGGTTTGAGTGCCACTCAAGGAGCTGCACAATCCTTTCTGGAAACATCAAAGGGGAAGTAAAATCAGATGGATTATTCCTCTCTGCTCCTTCATAAAAAAAACTCTGCTGCAATCAGTTTAAGAGGAAGGACAGTGTCTTAACAGAAGGCAGATCCTCTAGTGAGGACAAAGAGCCTGATGGTCAGGCAGCTTTTCTTGTGATCATGAATGGTGTGGAAAAGTGGGTAGAGAGACATTTTTTTTTCTGAATTCCTCATAATACTAGAATTGGGGCCATACAGTGGAATTGATTATACACATCAATGTGTAGTTGAAAATTGTTGGGCTATTAAATGAAGACAGAGGTTCCCAAGGACAGAGGTTCTCATTGCAGCTGTAGGACCCTGCTCTCAAGTGACATCATGCCATCTGACATCATGATGTCATGGGATGTGCCCTGGGCACCAAGGTGCCCCAGTACGCCTCTGTATAAAATCCTGAATTGTATAGGGCAGTGGTCTTCAACCTTTTCAGTGCCACAACTCCAATAAATAAATAACTGAGGTATGATGTTGAAGACCCACTGCCAATCCCACCCCATCCCGGGACCTGATCTGCCCCCCTTGCCACGCACCCACTGCTCCCACCTACTGCATTTTCCCCTACCAAATGTGTCTTTACAACAACCCTGTGAGGTAGGAGCCTGAGCAGGGTGGCCTTAGGAGCTGCAGGGCAAGACAGCATAAAGAGACTGTGCAGGATTATCTCAAGAACCCATGATTGGACTGGATCCAGAGCGCAATCCTAAACTGGAGTTAGGCTGGCATAAGCGAAGCCAGCAAAGTTTGGCCAGCACAAGGGCCACCATAAAGCGTGTTTGGACTACTCTTATAGTCAGGGAGGATGGCTCATGTCTGTGTGCTGGCCTCTCTGACTCCAGGAGTGGTCCAAACATACTTCACGGTGCCCCTTGTGCTGGCCAAACTTTGCTGGCCCATTTTATGCTGGCCTAACTCAGTTTAGGATTCCACCCCCAAGCTCTCTCTTGCACAGATTTTGAAAGGTTGCCGCAACCCCCACAGTAACGCTTTGCGACCCCATTGGGGTCCCTACCCACAGGTTGGAATAGGGTGGCCATTTTTTCATGAGAATTCTGTTGCTCCCCTGACTGTATTCTGCAGCTCCCTGGGGAGCCACAGCTCACAGTTTTGTAACTGCTTATACGTCTCCTTATATAGGTATATGAGGTTGTTAGGTACCTTTTTTAGACACCTCCATCCATGAAAACAAGACTCGGATCTTTGCAAAAGTTCAAGAAGCCTTTATTTCAGCTAGCACTTAGTTGGGTGTCTAAAGGGAATAATTTCCAAAGCTGTAGACCCTTACAGTTGGCAAGTTTTTCCTTATTGGAGTTGCATTCCTCCCACGAGTAATGATTATCTTTAGCATTTTACCACACACTTAGCACAGTACATAACATTTGCATTACATAGGTTACACTTGTTACTGCTTCAGCAAAAGTCTGGACCAGACTTAGCTAGGTCTGTGGTTTATGATTTAACTTCCTCTAGCAAAAGGTCATTTGTTCAGTCAGCAGTCTAAAATTGTCACTCTATGGGCTGAGTTCACTATATGCAAAGCTCAAGTGGTGACAGAAGGGACAAGGGAGAAGGTTCCAGAACATGTGGATTTGATACAGCAGGGACGAACGGAGGCCCAAGCATGCCCAAGGCAGGCGACAAAACTGCGCCCCCAGGACGTTGCCCCACCCCCGTGCGTCATCCAGCCACACCTCCCTGCACCCAGAATAGTTCCATTTTGGAGCGTAATGGAGGCGAGGGAGGGAGGGCGGAATGAACAGCGTGCGGTTTCCTCCGCGGACTCCGTGCAATGGCGCTCCGCCGCCCCGCCGCTGCCTGGCGCCCATGGCTCACGCCACTCTGGGCTACACGGTAAATACGCCTCTATGATACAGAGATATGGATTTGATACAGAGCACATTTCTTTAATCACAATATCCAAAAGCACCGAAGCGCCGCTCTCAAGGTCAGCATAGTTGTAGCTATGAGAGATGGGGAAACCTCATATTTTCACTATTATATTTCCCTTCCAGTCCATTGGGAGCTGGACCACTTAGAAGGCACTAGTCTGAGAAATTGCCGGTGACTGCACAAAGCATGCATTCTACAATGGCCTCATTGTTATGACCCCCACTATGAATTAATTGACTGTCTTGACATGATGCGCATTCCCCTTGATTTTGGCTTGTATTCTGGTCTCATTATTGCAGAAGAGAGCCCTTAACAGTAAGCACCATTGTTTAGTTATGTAATGTGAATATTTGTTAAAAATGAGACAGAGGAGCTCAGTCTGGAACTACTTTGAGGGCACAATCTTAACGTGGAGTTAGGCCGGCACAGTTAGGCCAGCCATATTTGGCTGGCACAAGGGACACTATAAAGTATGTTTGGACCACTCTTAGAGAGGCCAGAATACAGACGTGAGCCACCCTCCCTGACTCCAAGAGTGTTCCAAAAATAATTTATGGTGGTCCTTGGGCCAGCCAAACTTTGCTGGCCTAACTGTGCTGGCCTAACTCCAGGTTAGGATTGTGCCATTAGTGGATATAGAAATATGGGTCCTGATGCTGTGCAAAAACTGGCACGTGCCAGGACTGGTTGAACGTGTTTTTAACCGGTGTTTAAGACCAGTCCAAGCATGTGGAACGCAAAGCATGTAGCCTGATCCTTTGCACTTTTGCATCTTTGCAGAGAAGTAAGCACCACTGACTTCAGATATATATGCCTTGAACGAGGGTCCTGCAATACAAACGATTTTCCTGCACAGAACTTTGGGCTTCTAGAAGACTTTCACATTTGGTGAGAGCTCAGCTATTCACGTACTTTTCAATAAGAAGAGTTCTTCTGGATCAGATCAAAAGTCCATTGCATTCGACGGTTGAATTCCTGCTTTTCAAAGTGACCAACCAGATGCGTTTGGAAAACTGTATAAGCAGGAACTGAAGATGTTCTCCCTCCCCTATAACAGAAGAATGCAATGCCGTGCATTGAAACTGATTGGCACGAGATTCAGGACAGAAAAAAAAAATGAAGTGCTTGTTCATGCAGAGCACGATCTTTTTGGAATTCACCGACTCAGAATGAGGGATGATGACCAGTTTAGATGGCTTCAGGAGGAGATTAAGGGCCCAATCCTACCCAACTTTCCAGTGCTGATGCAACCGCAATGCAGCCCTCAGGTAAGAGAACAAATGTTGGCATGGCTGCATCAATGCTGGGCCATACACTATTGTTGATTATGGATAAGAGACTAAACACATTGCTTTAAATGCATGTGTTAAGTCTGGTGATGGCAATGGCATGGTTGAGATACAGATACAGTTGAGATAAAATGAATCGTAAATGAGCATAGGGTGTGTGTGTGTGTGTGTGTGTGTGTGTGCGAGAGAGAGAGAGAGAGAGAGAGAGAACCATAGATTAGACTCCTAGGACTACAGACTGTTGTTTGGCTCCAGGAAGGCATCTTGGGAAAACCAAAATGGCCCCTGCAATGTCAACAGAGCTGTTTAAGGGCACAATCCTAACTTGCATTGGAACGGCAAGGCTGGTGGGCCTGTGCCCACATCTAGCGCAAGTTAGGAGATGGCTGGAGCCTCCCTGGGGCAAGGGCACCCCTTTTTAGCAGGGGCAGCTCCGAGTAAGTTGTGCAGCCCAAATCGGGGCCACGCGGCCTGGGATGGGAGTTTGAATGTGACTGTTAGGCCGCATCCCAGCTCCGCCCCCTGCCCCGGGCCAGCACGTCATCCGGCCCACCCAGTTCCTCCCTCCCTCCACCCACTCTGCTCTTGCGCCAGCTGTACCCAACTGGCGCAGGAGCAGTGCAGCGTGGCCTTCGACCGGCACCCTTGGGCTGACACTGCTGCTAGCATTGGCCCAACAGCACCAGTGCTGATGCCAGTCAGCACTCTCATGCCAGCGCTACTGCCGTTCGGCTGGCACTAGCAGCTAGCGTTGGCTGAACTAAGGGCGTAGGATTGCACCCTAAGTTTTATTCAGCCGTCAAAGGAAATATCCCATTTTTGGGGACCAAGAAAATAGTTCAGAAAAGTGGGGGAGGAGAGGGTTGGAGGGAATTAGGTCAGCACTAGGTACAGCCATCAGGGCTAATAGCTACTGATAGGCTTCCTCCATGAATACACTACTACTACAGAAAGCACTACTGTGTTTTGCTCATCCTGAATCTTGCACTGTAAGAGCTGGGAGGGGGGCTATACTTTGCACACATATGTGTGTAATGGGATTTTAATGTGATCATTTTAATATTGTAAGCCACCTTGGGTGCCCATGGGGTAGAAAGGCGGGATAAAAATCCTATAAAATAAATAAATAAATCCTAGTGGCCCATTTCACAGGAAACCTGCTTCAGGAAGGGCAATGGAGAGCAGCGATGCTTTGGAGCCCTGTCATATGCCTTTGAAATCATGGGGGAGGAAAAGCCACTTGGGAGACAACTAGAAGCAAAGAAACAGCTGCTGTTCTCTTTTAGGCTCTGTGGACTTCAGAAGGAGGTACCAGGGCCAATGCTGGAACCAACCTGCAAGCGTGTCTTGGAGTCAGAGCCAGTGCCTGGCTATTTTGCACCCTTGGCAAACTACCTGCAATCCCCCCCCCCCAAAAAAAAAGAAATTGCCAATTACAAAGACAGATACCTTGTAGGAAAAAAAAAACCACGAAAAGCACAAAGCACCGAAAATGATTACTGGGCTGGGGCTCCTCCCTTATGAAGAAAGACTGCAGGATTTGGGGCTCTTCACTCTAGAAAAAAAAGCACCTGAGGGGGGGGGACATGGTTGAGATAGAGGGAATCTCATTTCCCTCTCACAGAATTCCAGAACCAGGGCACAGCCACTAAAGCTGAGTGTTGATAGAGTGAGAACAGATAAAAGGAAATACCTTTTTTACCCAGGGGGTAGTTAATCTGTGGAACTCCTTGCCACAGGAGGTGGTGATGGCATCTGGCCTCGGTGCCTTTAAAAGGGCATTTGACAGATTTCTGGAGGAAAAGTCCATCATGGGCTATAGGCCATGATGGCTGGTGCAACCCCCATGTGAGGCGACTTCAGAATGCCAGGTGCAGTGGAGAAGTAACGAGATGCTGCCATCTTGTCCTCTCGTGTGCTCCCGGAGGCATCTGTGAGATACAGGAAGCTGGATTAGATGGGCCTTTGGCCTGATCTAGCAAGGGCTCTTCTTATGTAAACTGTGCCTCTCAAAAGTCAGTACTGTGTCCCTCTGAGGTCTGGGCCCTAGGCAGCTGTCTAGTTGGCCTAATGATAACACGAGCCCTGCTTGTAGAACCTCTGTTCTGTTCTGGTGGCCATGTAAGGGCAGTTCTCAGGCAACGACCTGCTCTCACAATCATGAGACCTAAGCTGCTTGACGCACAGTGTAGAATTCTCTCTTTATGGAAGGCAGATGCTCAGGCTGGCATATAGAAACAGTCATCAGATAGTGCAGACAAACCTGGTTAGTTTATTCAGAGGAAACTGAGAGCACAATCACTCATTCAAATTCATTCAAATAGTATTTATATAGTAAATATATACTATATAAAAAGCGGTTTACAGGCAAATCGTAATAATCAAGTTCAATGGCTCCCTGTCCCAAAGGGCTCACAATCTAAAAATATGCAGAACCCCGCCAGCAACAGCCACTAGAAAAGACACTGCACAGGGGTGAAGAAGGACAATTACTCTCCCCCTGCTAAATATAAGAGGAACACCACGTGAAAAGTGCCTCTTGCCCAGTTAGCATCATATGCATACCTACGCAGAAGTAAGCCCCACTGAGTTCAATGGGACTTACTCAGTGGTGTCATCTAAATGATTTAAGAACAGGAACTCACTTTTGATTGGCACGTGTCAGGACCCGCCCACCGGAAGTGATGTCATAAGCCGGAGGCTGGCGGAGTCCAGGTCTACCCGCGGCTGGTTCCTATGGGTAGACCTGGGCTCCGGAGGCTGGCGGAGCGCAGGTCTACCCGCGCTGGTTCCTAGCCAGTGACTACGTCAGCGGTGAGTGGGCGGAGACAGCCGGTTCTGTACAGCGCCTGGCGCCTACAGAACAGAAAGCGAAGAATTCCCCCCTCCCCAATTGCAGCTCCAATAGGGATGGGGACAGTCTCCCAAAGAAACCTCACACCCAGAGCACCAGTGAAATGCTCTGGACTGGAGAGACAGCGGCGAAAGCCTTTCCTTGGTCTTCGCGGCTAGGCGAGGTGGACTTATTCAAAATTGCCAGGGAAGTTGAAAATTGGCACGGGGACAGCAGCCTCGAAGCCGAGGCTGGCTGAGCAGAATGAGGCAGGAACCTGTGGAAGGGGCTGAGGGGCGGCACCACTCCGGACGGCACCCTTGGGCGCTTCCCCACACCAAAGCCTGCTTATGCCAGGCAGGTCAGGAGGGCAGCTTCAAAAAGTCCCAGCTCCCCTCCATCCCCTCCAGGGCCCCCCTCAATTTGCCACCGCACCCCCAGGATGCCCCTTCTCCCCAGTGGGCTGCAGACTCACCAGAGTGGCTGCTGACTCCACGTGGCTGGAGTCAGCAGTGTGGTTGGAGGGAGCGGGGAAGGGGGCTGTGCAGGATGGGACTTCCCCACGGCAGACCTTCCCCCTTCGCCCCCCCCTAGGAATCCGGAGTCGCTCCCTTTAACCTCTGAGTGCCGGCCAACCAAGAAGAAAAGCTCTTCGCAGAGGAATCAGGAGGGGGGGAGGGAGAGTGAAGTGGGTGGAGTCAGCCCTAATTTTAACTAGTGGAACTGAGTTCCCCCGCATTCCCCCTGCATGACATCACTGGACTTACTCCCAAGTAAGTGTGGATAGGATTGCAGCCTGAATCTTGTTGAATCAAGACAACAGCATTTCTTACAGACTTATAAGTTCAGTGCTGTCACAAAATCACCCAAGTTATATTTCGGGCTCTATGTATTAAAATTTCACATATATCCTCAGAATTAGCACAACCTCCATTCCAATATAGATTCAGCCTGCCTCAGGGTAGCTGACACAGAGCAGAACAGAAATTAACATATAGAGAGTATCTTAAAGTTAAGTACCCTTTAAAACCTAATTCAAATTAGCCGTCTCTTTCTCGAAGGATTCAGCAAACAACCTAGTCAAATACTCTTCTCTCCGAAACCGGCTAAAAGACTGCCACATCTTAACTTGCGCTGTGGAATCTTGGTACCAAAGAACACCCCTAACAAATATGGTTGTATTTACTTTGAGAGCGCAATCCTAACCTGGAGTTAGGCTAGCACAGTTAAACCAGCAAAGGCACAAGGGACACTGTAAAGCTTGTTCAGACCATTCTCTGAGTCAGGGAGGGTGGCGCATGTCTGTTTACTGGCCTCTCTGATTCCGAGAGTGGTCCAAACATACTTTACGGTGTCTCTTGTGCTGACCTAACTTTGCTGGTGTAACTGTGCCGGCCTAACTCCGGGTTAGGATTGCACCTTGAATGTGGGCCAGCTGCTTTCAGGAAATATTGACTTCTTGCTAATAAGCTGTTTTGTTTTTTGTTTTTAAGATGCAAGTCAGAGATCTATGCCAGGCTTTTAAAGATAAGTGATAAGAACATATGGCAAGATGATTTAAATCCAGACCCATGTTCCCGTGACAGAAGGACAGGTTCCTACTAGATATGGATCCAGATTGCTTCTTCTTGCATGATATTTGTCAGTGGTGGCAGTCACTAGGGGTGGGAAGGATACAGAGAGAATAGAGATCATTAGGATACAGAGCGGCAGACCCCAATGTGCAGATACAAACATCCACAAACATGTAAAAAAAAATGAGCTTGGCAGGGGCCAAGCTTGACACTGGGACATCCTTTTCCATTAGACCAAACTTCCGAAAATATTTCTTTAATTGGGCAACAGCCAATTAAATGTGTGACACCCTGAGCTGATATTGCCTTGCTATGGTTACTATGAGGTATTTTTAGCTATGTTATAAAATACAGTTAAAAATTCACCTTTAAAAAAATAAGAATTAGCCTTGAAACATTTGTCCAAGAGTAGAAAAAGAGTCCCTTTTTCACATGGTGTTCCTCTTACATTTAGCAGGGAGAGAGCAATTGTCCCTCTTCACCCCTGCGCAGTGTCTTTTCTATAGTGGTTGTTGCTGGTGGTGTTCAGCATTTTTTTTTAGATTGTGAGCCCTTTTGGGAAAGGGAGCCCGTTAACATCATCATCATCATCATCATCATCATCATCATCATCATCATCATCATCATCATCATCATCAT
>JAJKFI010000024.1:13013330-13026748 GCA_029204185.1 Lerista edwardsae
TATTATTATTATTATTATTATTATTATTATTATTATTATTATTATTATTATTAAACTACAGCTCAGGGGCCACATCCAGCCCACCACAAGGTTTTATCTGGCCCGCAGCAGCTTAAAATATTTGACATTTTTATTCATTGTATATCATATATCATTTCACAGCGCTGTCTCTTTGTAAATGTCACCTCTCCCTTTCATTCTGAACCATATCATGGTGATTACAAAACAGATCCAAGTAAAATTTATTCATTCATTTAAATTTCATTCACTAATTTATAAAAGTGATTTCTTTTTCAGCCCGCGAGAATCTGTAAAATATAGGGTGTGGCCCTCGTACTGAGAAGTCTGGAGACCCCTGACCGAGGCTTTTAACCGACCAGCTTGGCAGGCCACTGTTCTGCATTTCACTTGGGCTACGAGTTGTTCAGAATGAAATCAGAAGCATTGCGGCATTCAGTTCCCAAGCGGTTCCAAAACATCCTATAATTTACTCTCCTGCTTCAGCCTCCCTTCTCAGTACCTTGAAGATCGGTCATTGTAACCAACTGGGGCCTCTGGCAGCAACATCACAGAGAGAAGAAACGCAGGATAAGAACATGAGACCTACTGGATAAGACCACTGAATCCAGCATCCTACAATGGCCCCGAGCACAGGTTGCCTCGTTGTGACGAAGGGTGAGGTGAGACACACGAGTTATGCATCTGGGCAAGGAGGAGGAAGGAAAATTGGGTGTTGGGAGAGTGAGAACAGATAAAAGGAAATACTTTTTTTACCCCACGCGTAATTAATCTGTGGAACTCCTTGCCACAGGAGGTGGTGATGGCATCTGGCCTAAATGCTTTTAAAAGGGGACTAGACAGATTTCTGGAGGAAAAGTCCATCGCAGGCTACAGACCATGATGGTTAGTGCAACCTCCTTAGTTAGGCTACTTTGGAGTTCCGGATGCAGAGGAACGGCAACAAGATGCTTGTGTCTTGAGTATTCCCTGAGGCATCTAGTGGGCTGCTAAGAGATGCAGGAAGCTGGACTAGATGGGCGTTTGACCTGATCCAGCAGGGCTCTTCTTATGTTCTTAATGGCCAACTAAATGCCTTTTGGGAAGGCACTGAATTCAGTGGGACTTACTTCTAAGTAGGCCTTCCAAGGAGAGTGCTCTAACAGTGCAATCCATGCATGTCTACTCAGAAGTAAGTCCTACTGAGTTGAATGGGACTTCCTTCCAAGTGAGCAAATAAAGAATTGTAGGCTAAGGGTGCAATCCTAACCTGGAGTTAGGCCAGCGCAGTTAGGCCAGCAAAGTTTGGCTGGCATAAGGGACACTGTAAAGTATGTATGGACCACTCTTGGAATCAGAGAAGTCAGCACATAGACATGCATCATCCTTCCTGACTCAGAGAGTGATCCAAACATGCTTTACAGTGTCACTCAGAGGCGTTTCTACAGGGAGGGCAAAGCTCTAAGTTTTGCAAGAAGCCTTACCCTGTCATGTAAATCCCACCTCTCCCTTGCTGCTGTAGCCAGTAAGCATCACCAAGATGTTGCTGTTCCCTGTGAGGATTGGCTAAAACGGTGCAGGAAACGAGTGGTTTCCACTGCAAGGTAAGGCTTCTTGCAAAACTTAGAGCTTTGCCCTCCCTGTAGAAATGCCACTGGTGCCACTTGTGCCAGCCAAACTTTGTTGGCCTAACTGTGCCAGCCTAATTCCAGGTTAGGATTGTGCCCTAAGAGGCATTGATAGACTTATCCTCCATGAATTGGTCTAATCCCCTTTTAAAGCGATTTAAGCTAGTGGACGTCACCAGATCTTGTGGCAGCCAATTCTCTAAATTAATTAAGCGCTGTGTGAAGAAGTATTTGACATGCGGACAAGTAAATAAAGACACATGGAGCCCCAGCAGAAGGCTCTGTCATTTCAGAGTCATGTTTCTGGCAGCAGAAAACATTACTTGCCTTCGCTATTGCTAGTGGCCTTGTGTTTCTGAAAAAAAGTGGAGTAAAACTGTCTAAGATGTGTAGATAGTATAGATTATATTACTATTTATAGACCATTTTAACACATTTAAGTGCTCCTGGCGATTTATGATGAGATCAAATAAATATATAATATGAATTGAAAATGAGTTGCAATAGAACTTATTGCAGAGAGACAGTGGCTTGGAGTTTGTATAATATATATCCATACATTCACAGGGATCCATCACAGATCTAACGTTCAAAGTCCTGAATTAGCTAAATAAAAAGTTCAAGTGAGGACATCCTTTTTGGCACTCTTCCAATCCAAAAGGAGGGAGCCTCTCCTATTTCCATGACAATGCCGTCATTTTCAAATTACACATTCTGGGTTTTTTTTAATGCAAATTGGCAGTGATTGGACATAGATTGCTGGGGTATGATTTGGAATTTGTCAGAGAACAATAGACTTTCTCTATGTCTTAAGAGAGAAAAGTCATGACCACCAAAAGGAATGTTCTCAGAATTGGTCTGCAACTTGTCCACACATGACTTCCATTTGCAAAGGAAAGGCCTTTACCTGGGAAAATGTCAGTCCCCACAGGGATCATATGATCTTCTTCCAGTGTATGATGAGAGGGAAACCATTTAGGGCATAATCTTAACCCAGAGTTAGGCTGACAAAGCTAGGCCAGCAAAGTTTGGCTGGCATAAGGGCCACCGTAAAGTATGTTTGCACCATTCTTGGACTCAGAGAGGCCAGCATAAAGACTTGCACCATCTTCCCTGAGTTCGAGAATGGTCCAAACATACTTTACGGTGGCCCTTATGCCAGCCAAATTTTGCTGGCCTAACTTTGCCGGCCTAACTCCAGGTTAAGATTATGCGCTAAATGGTTTCCCTCTCATCATACACTGTGCCAGGCTAAATCCAGGTTAGGATTGCGCTCTTAAGCATGTTATCATTGTACAACTATGTTTATTCATAGTAAGGTCCACTGTTTCCTATGAGAATTCTGTCCAAGTAAAGCTGCAGAAAGGGCTGGCTTGTGCTTATCCACCACCTCAGTCCCCCGTCCCATTTTTCCACCCCTCCATACCCATGCACCCACCTGTCTTTACTGTGGAAGGGCAGACAGTGAGTGAGGGGGAGGTGGGTTGGTGAGTGGGCAGGTGCCCAGCCTAAGAACATAAGAAGAGCCCGGCTGGATCAGGCCAAACACCCATCTAGTCCAGCTTCCTGTATCTCACAGTGGTCCACCAGGTGCCCCAGGGAGCACACGAAACAAGATGCCTGCATCCTGTTGCCACTCCCTTGCACCTGGCATTCTGAGGTAAATTTCTGGGGGAAAATTCTGAGGTAAATATGAGGTAAATAAAACAGAATTTGCTATCCTATCTGTGGGGAGGATGGACGCAAACTTGCAACGCAAACTGGGCCTAAGAAGAGCCTCACTGGATCAGGCCAAAGGCCCATCTAGTCCAGCTTCCTGTATCTCACAGTGGCCTACCAGATGCCTCAGGGAGCACACGAGACAACAAGATGCCTGAATCATGTGGCTACTCCCCTGCACCTGGCATTCTGAGGTACCCTGCTTTACTTCTAAAATAAGGACATTGCACTACCCATCATAGCCTGTAGCCTGTGATGGTGCTTTCCTCCCAAATCCACTTGGGCTCTTCTTATGTTCCTATGTTAAGTCAATGGTCACGCAGCCAGGTTTTATTTTCCTCCATGTTTTGTTTCCTTCCATGCAGCAAACAAGCACTGAGCGTTTGTTCATATTAGAAGAAATATGATAACATCAGATTTTTTTTCTATTCATAGTTTTGTGGTTTCATTATTGCATTTCAAGGGAAGTAAGGCACAGATGTTCATCAGATCGATTTCACTGGTGTCGCCCTCTTGCCCCATCTTGCAATATTTCATTAACAGACAGCATCACAACATAAGCAGAACTGAGGATAATCAAATGCGCCAGTCAGGCCTATGTCCTATGTAGCCAAACTGACCCACACTGAATAAAGGATTTTGAGGCCTACTTCTACACTGGATGCAACTGCATTTACTTCAAAATAAACATGTGTAGGGCTCTGCTGGGCAGCTGCATAGGATTAAACTGTGGATCAGGAATCTTACAGTAACTGCTCATAGAATGGAACTAGAGTGGGTGAATACACAGAGCAGTTTTTTCGCACACCAGAGCCACGTTTTCCCCCCCAACCTGCATTGTGGCTCTCACTTTTTCCTTCTTCTGTATAGCTCCATTTTTCTCAGTTGTTCTCTCTGTATTTTTTCTTGTATACTCCTCTTAAGTATGCAAACAGCAGCGGAAAAGACAATTGTTGCCATGGACCCCACATTAGACTGGGATCAGCTGTAAGATGAAGTGTAGCCCGGTGCATAGGGCAAAATGTTGCCCCAGAAGTGACATCACAACAGGATGGCCTGCACAAGTCTGTTTGAACCACTCTCAGAATCAGAGAGGCCAGCACACAGGTGTGCACCATCCTTCCTGACTCCAAGTGTGGTCCAAACAGACTTAATGGTGGCCCTTGTGCCAGCCAAAGTTTGCTGGCCTAACTGTGCCAGCCTAACTCAAGGTTAGGATTGCACTCTAAAATAGAGTATTTTTCCAATTAGAAATAGTACTGTGGCTGCATCTGGTGACACTATATCATCTGTATCAGCTACGTAGTACATGTTTGAAGCATTTAAAATTAATACAAATGAGAGCTTGGAATGAGAATGTAGAATCAAAACACATTACACTACAATTTGCTATTTTAATCAAGAAATTTTGGGGAAAAAATCACCAACGCACACACACCCTTAAGCATAAACAGTACCAGAAAGAAGATGGAATTGTCTAGGTCAGTGTTTCTCAAAGTGTGTGCCTACAGGTTCTGGGGCTCCTTACGTTCAGGGGCTCCACCATAAGTGGCCACCATCTGTTTGTGCTGTGCCTCTTTGTTCATGCTCTGGTGCTCTGATGCTCCATGACAATCTGCTTATGAACCTCAGTGCTCCCCAAGTGTAAAGGGTTCAGGAAGCCAAAAAGTTTGAGAACCGCCGATCTAGGTCATGTATAGGGGGCAGGGGGAGAGAAGTGAGCCTATTTCTGTAGGCTCTGATTTTTTTAACCTATTGGAAAGAGCAGATAAGTTTCAGCTCTGGCTTTAAAGATGGATAAATGGGAGATTTTTCCCTTTTGCATTGACGAATGGAACTTTTTCCCTATTAGTGGCCCAAAGGCTTCAAACAATCCACTCTTTCAATGGCAAGAACATTGTGATTGCATATAAAAAAAAGCCCAGTAGCTTTGGCAAGCCTATCAAAATGCTATATTGCATCCCTGGAGGGAGACCTATAGATCTATGCGCACACGTGCGTGTGCATATACACACACATGCACATGCACAAAATTCTGCATTTGAATCATTTCATTGAAATAAGGTTAGGTCACCGCACTGAAGGGGTTTGAAGCTGCTTCCCTGTGGATGAGGAATGGATGTTTTTTGCAGGGCGCACAGCATTAAACTCAGAGCTTCTCAGAGCCTGACCTTCTTTGGCTTCAGATAAATTGGCGACAATGCCGTTAGCACCGAGCTGAAGCATCTGGAGAGGACATGGTGCTAGCGAATGTTACAGTTCTTGTGAGAGAAAGAAGTTATGGCACTTGTCGCTGGATTGCCTGATATAATCTGACCGTCTAAGTGGAAAGGCCTGGCTCTCTTCTGGCTAAAAAAACGCTTTCCCCAAATCTCCAGCTCCAGAAACCTAGATTATTTGTTCTGTTTCAAGCTGCATGCTTTCTGCCAAAGGGAGCAAATTATTCTGCTGATTTCCAGAAATGCCAGGCTGTATTTGTAGCGGCACTCTGGTTCTCACCTTCTGGCGTAGCTAAAGGTGGGTGCAACTGCACCGGGCATCAAACTTTAGGGGGCAACAAGCTGAGCTTGACACTAGTGGACCAAATTGTGAAAACCTTGATATGTATGAATTATACCATCATGTTATATATAAGAACATAAGAATATAAGAAGAGCCCTGCTGGATCAGGCCAAAGGCCCATCTAGTCCAGCTTCCTGTATCTCACAGCGGCCCACCAGGTGCCCCAGGGAGGCATGAGACAACAAGATGCTTGCATCCTGTTGCCACTCCCTTGCACCCGGTACTCTGAAGTAGCCCACCACCAATGTAAGGAGGTTGCACAATCCATAATTTTGTGCACAAGCCCACGATGGACCTTTCCTCCAGAAATCTGTCCAATCCCCTTTTAAAGGCATCAAGACCAGATGCCATCACCACCTCCTGTGGCAAAGAGTTCCACAGATTAACTACCCATTGGGTAAAAAAGTACTTCCTTTTATCTGTTTTAACTCTCCCAACCCTCAATTTTAGCGGATGCCCCCTGGTTCTCGTGTTTTGAGAGAGGGAAAAGAACATCCCTCTATCGACTCTATCCCTTCTGTGCATAATTTTGTATGTCTCAATCATGTCCCCCCTCAAGCGCCTTTTTTCTAGGCTGAAGAGCCCCAAACGCTGCAGTCTTCTTCATAAGGGAGGTGCCCCAGCCCCATAATCATTTTCGTCCAATATATCATTGGAAAGGTAATTTACTGCCAAAATGCAGTGAACCAAACCAGAGTGTCGCATAAAACTTTATGGCCAAGAAAACAGAGAAAACGAAAATACAATTGCGACATAACATCCTGTTGTGATGTCACTTCTGGGGCAACATTTTGCCCACTGCACTGGGCTGCACTTTTATTTGCTATGCCTCTGCCTTCTGGTCACTCTGATCTTCCCTTCAACCCACCATGATCCAAAGAATCCTCTCTCCTGATCCTGAGAAATGGGGTTTTGTGGGAAGCAGAGGGAAGCTGCTGGGCTGAAGATGAAGACGTGGGGACATCTGCCTGTGTGAGCTTCCCCTTCATGCGCTTTTGGATACAATGCACAGATTGCCAGCTAGGTCATCTTATCCGCTGCTGTTTTATTGATGCTATTTGCTTGATTTGGATTGGGCCCGTGGTTCGATGGAGGTTAGCTTTGCCCTGGATTCCCTAACTGTTATTAGCAACGAAAGGGAAAACTTACGGGCAGCTCGTGCTCATAGCACCTTTGGAGTTGCAATCTGGATTGGGGCCGTGGTATGGGCAGGGGCATAGCTCATGAAAGTGTAGCCTGGTGCAGAGGGCAAAATGATGCCCTGGAAATGACGTAACAACAGGAAGTGGCATCACAGTTTGATTTTCATTTTCTTGTGGTTTTTTTTGGGGGGGGGCTGTAACCTTTGATAGAAAGAAAATATTACACTCCAGTTTGTTTCACTGCATTCTGCATGACAACAACACTTTCACATCTCCTCTGGTTTGACCCTGTGTAACCAAGGCTCAGTGGATGTCCCATGACATCAGAACAGGATGACTTCCGTATGGTCCAGTGCAAGGGTGCAGAGGCAGATCTAAGGGAGGGCAAAGCTCCAAGTTTTGCAAGAAGCCTTACCTTGCAGTGGAAATCACTCCTCTCCTGCACCGTTTTAGCCAATCCTCACAGGGAACAGCAACATCTTGGCGTTGCTTACTGGCTACAGCAGCAAGGGCGGGGAGGGATTTACATGACAGGGGAAGGCTTCTTGCAACACTTAGAGCTTTGCCCTCCCTGTAGATCTGCCTCTGCAAGGGTGTCTCCTACGGGTTTTGAAACTGGAAACTGTTCAAGAGAACTGGACTAGGTTTAAGAAACTGATTTGTGTGAGATTTTACTGACTTATTTAAATGATTCCTCTACAACTTTTCCTGTGCTCCAAGCAGTGTACAACAATTTTTTTTAAAAAAAATAAGATAAAATACAAAAAATACCTCACATTTAAATAAAACTATTAAAAACAACAAAAACAATATAGGAGCAATGGGCAGCCCAATCCTATACTGCACTGGAACAGGCAGGCCGGCAGGTCTGCGCTGTATAGGAGGCAGCTAGAGACCTAGGGTATATTCCCCTTACACCAGGGTAAGCCCCAGCAAGCCCAATAGGGTTACTCAGTTTTGCACCAGTGAAATCTCTGGCACAAATCTGAGCAGCCTGTACAAGGTTGACAAGGCCAGATATGGGGTTAGGATCTGTTATAAGTGCCGGATCCTGTTTCCAACCCCTCTCCCCGGGACATAAGAACATAAGAACATAAGAAGAGCCCCTCTGGATCAGGCCAAAGGCCCATCTAGTCCAGTTTCCTGTATCTCACAGCGGCCCACCAGGTACCCCGTGCCTTACATTTTAATCTTCTGTCCTGGATAAATTTTTAAGTGTCCTACATTTCAAGACAAAGGGGGTGTCAGCGTCAAGACGGCTGCCCGCATTGCTTGCTTGCGGGTTTGTCTTTGGTTCCTTCGTTTGTTGGATTGCATTCAAGAAGGACAAGGCATCCCAAAATCAATATACATGAGTGGTTTTAGCCTTGATTTTGTTATAGCCAACATTTTTCTTGAACGTCCTACATTTTGGAGTACTGCATCCTCCTTTGTGGTTGTGGCATCTGGTCACTCCGCTTACGGCACATTGGCAATACTCCCAGCTTAAGGGCGTGTATTGGAAAAGGCAGGAGATACCCCGAGGAGATAGGGAATGGTATCAGCAATGTCCCCTTGTCCCAGATAAACCAGGGATTATGAGGTTAATCCCAGAACTCCTGCAGAATCCCAGAACACAGCTGCAGGCTGATGAGCTCCCTGGCTAGGAAGGGTGATTAGCACAAGTGTGGCTGATGCTAGAGCCTGCCTAGCAACAGACACTGATTGGCTGGCCTCAGTATAAAGTGGGAGGCAGGAGCTGGAGTAAATGCCCTGGGAAGGTGCTGGATGAGGGCCTGGATAGGTGCTGGAGGAGGGCACCAGGTAGGTGCTGGATGGATGGATTGATGGATTGATGGAGTGCTTGGCTGGACTGACAGCCTGAAGGACTGATGCCTGGACTGACTGGCTAAGGTAAGCTCATTTGGCGGAATTTGGCGGAACAGGACGCAACAGGATTGCGCCTTAAAAGGCATAAAACAACAAGAACAGAAATGCTGAGATGAGAGTCGGCTGAGCAGGCTGCAGCCCCCCAAGCTGCTCATTTTCTAATATGCATCGATCAAAGGGCAACGAGGCCTGCAGAAGGAGCTCGCCAGTGGAAAGATTACTGAAGCGGGCTGGAAAAAAACCATGAAGCGTCGCTCCAGTTTTTGACGCCGACTGCAGCTCACAACAAACAGCCGCTCCAAAAGACAACCCCCCAGTGTGTGTGTGTGTGTGTGTGTGTGTGTGTGTGTGTGTGTGTGTGTGTAAAAACTCTGTTTTTGCAAATAGAATTTTGCCAAGTGAGGCTGCTGAATTTGCAGGCGATCAGGCAGCTCCCCGGTGTCGACTTTCAGTTTCAGCTTAAAGGGAAAGTCTCTAGATAATGAGGGGTCTTAAATATTTAAGGAAACATGCTGGATGGGACCAAAGGTCAATTCAGCTCAGCAGCTTGCTTCTCACAGGCGTGAGCTATACGCCTCTGGGAAGCCCACAAGCAGCACATGAAGGCAGTTGTATTTGCATTCAAACTGCCTCTATGCATGGAGGTTCATCGCTAAAATCATTGATTCCATACATTGGTCTAAACCACTTTTGAAGCCATCCGAGCCAATGGCCATTAACTACCTCTTGTGCTGGCAGAATCCATCCAAAGTCCATGGAAGCCTTGTGGCCCAATCCTATCTTCAGTTATGGCAGCAGAACTCTCATTCCACGGTCATGCACAGCGCAAAGCTGCCATAAATGGTATGCTGCTGTCCAGCGCAAGGGAGCAACAAAGGAAGCTGGGAGGTTTGTGGCAAGGAGGGAAGGGGAAAGGCTGCGGCGGGGGGGGGAATCTCTGCAGCAAAAGTGCATGCTGGATCCTATCCCTACTCTTGCAACCTGCCCTGTCCCCTTAAAAACAAAAGACATTAAGAAGAGCCCATCTAGTCCAGCTTCTCGTATCTCACAGTGGTTTCCTGTCGCCTCTCCCTTGCACCTGGCATTCTGAAGTAGCCTACAACTAAGGAGGTTACACCACCCATCATGGCTTATAGCTCACGATGGACTTTTCCTCCAGAAATCTGCCCAATTCCCTTTTAAGGACCCCTAGATCAGATGCCATCACCACCTCCTGTGGCAAGGTGTTCCACAGATTAATTGCCTGCTGGGTAAAAAAGTTCCACTACGTTCCACTTCTAGTTCCACTATGTTCTTTCCCTTCCCCTCCTTGAACTTAAACCAGCAACATAGCTGACATGGGTCTATGGAGACCTGTAGGCAGCCAGAGGTCGGACCCATAAGTAAGTAAAAAAAAGTGTGCTACTTATGATGACCTGATTCCCCCCCCCAAAATAGCATGCAGCATGTGCTTCATTGCACAGGCACATGCTGTCAAGCAGTGAGGGATAGGATTGGGCTGTTACAGAATAGCCCGTCCTATCTCTGTTTGAGATGAAATCTTTGGACGTGCCCCATGTTCTCATTTTTTATGCGTCGAAATCACAAAGAGAATTTTCACAGTGGCGGCTGAAAGCTGCTCTGGCTTTTGCAATGAGAATGCCAAGGCGATGCTGGCCAAGATGCTCATTTCCATTAGAAATGCCCCTCCTCTGCTTTGATGCCTGCACAAACATGACATGAGTCTAACCAGCAAAAGAGCAGCAGTTCAGATGTAACATGGTCAAATGCCATCTAAATCTGCTTCTGCAGTCTGCCTCTGCATGTCATTAGGCATTCTTCACAAAGACCAGAGCTCAGATCCTGCTAGCCTCCTTTTGACGATGGTTGAAAGACTGCCAGGGCACCCTTGTTCATCTCTCCCTGTGGATGAGTCTAAAGGGGTACAGCTAATAAAGCAAAGAGGATGGATCCAAGAGAACTCTGACTAGCTGGTGACTCTGATTTGAATAAAAGTGATCATTGCAACCAGGAACCACTTGCTAAAGAGTCGTCATCATGGATTATTAACCAAACCATAAATCTCCATTATATAGATGGCTGGAGTAAGACAGGATTATGGGCCTGTTATCATCTGAGGTGGCAGGCTTCATGCTGTTCTGTGTGACTTGAGGGTTGTATTTCCAATTCCCTTCAGCTTTGGTTTCAAAATACCAGAACATTTTTATGCCGAGGAAACTTGCCCAAGTGGAAACCTGCAGATGGGTTGGGTGGCTTTTGACGGAATTGGTCCCAAAGTTGGCACTGACATTCAAAACTTCCTCGGGCTCTGAAAGGGACAATGGCAGGCAGGAAAGGGCTGGAGAATTTAAACACAGTAAAAACAACTCCGAGGAAATGATCGGATGTTCTGAACCAAGTAGACAGGATGCCAAACCAAAAAAAAGCCTGGAGAAGAGAAGACCGAGAGTGGATATGATAGCACTCTTCAAATACCTGATGTTATACGGAAGAAGGGACAAATTTGTTCTCAGCTGTCTCTGACAGTAGACCTAGGTCCAATGTGTACAAACTGCAAGAGAGGAGATTCCGGTTGGACATCAGGAAGAAATTTCTGGCTGTAAGGGCAGTTCGACAGTGGAACAGATTGCCAAGGGAGGTGGTGGATTCAAGACGTTTGTACATTTCTATGGATGTGCATGACAGGCAAGATGCATCTGCTCAGAAATTCAGTCTAGAGTAGTGATTTTTAATGTTTTTCTTCTCACTACACACTGACCTCTATGGTCTTCTCTATGGTCCTCGCCTCTTGTGATGTCACTTCCTGTTCTGGGAAAACCAGGGTTCTGTTTCTAGGTGGCTCTGCTGGTAGACAATCGTTACCCCAGAAAATCGTTACTCCAGACAATTCATCTAGAAGTAGAGTCGCAGAACCCAGAAGAGTTTTTCAGCAATTTTCTACTGCTGTGTTCCAAACTGCTGCAACACATCTGCTGATCTTTTGCAGCATACCAATGTGGCTGAAAATCATTGGTCTAGGGACCCTCCTAGGGCAGTGATGGCGAACCTATGACACATGTGTCAAAGGTGACACACCACAACGTTTGGGGTGACACACCAACTATCACCAATACCTGACAAAAACTGAGTTTGCTTTACTCATTTTTCATTTTTGTAATTATTTGGTGTTTCTTTATGTAATACATTACACCACACATGATTGGGCTGTATTTTTTGTTTAAATAAATGAATATAAAGAATTGTTTCTCTTTTGTTTGGGAAGGGGGTTGACACACCAGCAGAGTCAAGTTAAGCATTTTCCTAAATATTGACATGGTTAGATAGTGTCACCGGAGCGATGAACATGAAATTGGGTGAACTCTGGAAGCTAGTGGAGGACAGGGAGGCCTGGCATGCTGTGGTCCAGGGGGTCGCGAAGAGTCAGACACGACTTAGCGACTGAACAACAACAACAAAGTATTGACACACCAAGCCCAAAAGGTTCACCATCACTGTCCTAGGGAGAGAGATTAACCCTGAAGAATGGCTGCTGTAGCAACTCGTGCTAGCCACGTTTTAACAAGACATCTCTGAAAAGCAAAAAAATTGGGGAAACAATAGGGACCAGGACTTAGCAATGGCAGCTATCAGAAAACAGGAACTGGTCCACAGGGACAGTTGGAGAGAGGACTTGCCCATTCTGGCAGCCCTTCCATCCTCAGAAATGCTCTAAAGCTCTCCCTGCAGCGCCTTTGAACTTCCCACCTCTCCGAAAATGAGAGAGAAAATAATATCAACCTATAGAAATGTGTATTTATGGCCACTTCTTTTCTGGCACTGCCTGACTCAGTGGGCACATTTCATGTTTAACAGCCATGCTTTGCCCTTAATCAACACACCGTTATGGCCTCTGCCGGGGGGGGGGGACCGTGCTGTGAAACGACACACCCGCGGTTAGAGCGCCAAGCTCAGCTGGTCACTTTTCCAGAGGAGGAAAAGCTGAGGAGGAGGAGGCCGCGCTGGAAGGAACCAGAGCGGCGATGCAGCTGTTAGCATCGCCACATGTGGGCCTAATGACACGCAATCAATATGCAGGAAACTCGCAGAGGCAAAACATCGCAAGACTGGTTGGAGGTTGGCCGCTGCGCAGGGCAGACATGGGAAGTCAATGCGCTTGCAAAATAGAAAGGAAAGTCATCCAGTCCGAGGCAGGCAGAGAAGGTCATTGCTTGTGAGCACTGTGGCTGAGCAAGCACGTGGCTGGGCGGGCGGCACTTCTCACAAAACCAATGAAAAGCAAATGAAAAGTCACATGGTGTATTGTGCATTGTTGATATAATATCCTGTCTCCACCACACAGACTCTCAAGGTGAAGGACGGGGTTCAAATTTCTGACCTCTACATGAAACTATAGAAGTTCGTATTCTTCTCCTGTCTACTCAGTTTCCATTCCCTTTCTCATTGTCTTCTTTTTGTTTGCCATGAGCAAGCACTCATTTCTTGAGAAAGTTCCTTCCCCCCC
>JAJKFI010000025.1:0-26075 GCA_029204185.1 Lerista edwardsae
TACAAATGAGAAAACTACTTATAATGATTAATCTCGTTGGTCAGAGTCATTATGAATAGATGCTGCTTTCCAACTGCAGCATAAGGCTGGGCCCCTGAAAGTACTGTAGCCTTACAACAAGCAGGTTCTGGGCTACGTGAGGCTGGCACTCTGGGAAGGGTCAAGGGAAAAAAAGATCATGGGGAAAATGATCAGGGGAAAAAAAATTGCTATGCTGGATATTTGAAGAATTCTACCCTGCTTTTCCCATGCCAAAGCAAATGCCCAAAGCGACTTACATGGGCAGGCTAGTCAAAACCACCATTTCTCAGTGCTGTTGGTTTTTTTTTATAAATATACAGTATTCTATGATTCACCAAATCCTCAGCCCCAGATGTAGCCTTCACAGT
This sequence comes from Lerista edwardsae, assembly GCA_029204185.1. Taxonomy (NCBI): domain Eukaryota; kingdom Metazoa; phylum Chordata; class Lepidosauria; order Squamata; family Scincidae; genus Lerista; species Lerista edwardsae. The sequence continues at coordinate 390 of JAJKFI010000025.1, forward strand.
GTGGTTCTCTCCTCTGGCCGTGTGACATTGAGCTTCAGCAGGCAATTATAAGTCAAGCCTGGACAGGTCCTCAAGGTCGTACTCCGTTCTTTTGCCAGATGGCCCTTTCACACACTCCCCCGCAGCTCTCACTTGCGGTGACTAATCAGCTCATCAGCGCCTCCGTCCTCCTACAATGGGTACAGCAGTTTGTCACAGCCTGGCATTCCGTCTCCCATCCCAAAACAAGACCACACATTCTCCTGCTGAGCTTCAGGCAACACCAGCAGCTCAACCATCAGTTCCCACCTCCTGCCCAGCTTGAAGTTGGATGACAGCGTAGGTTTTACTCAGCAGGGATTTCTGCGAAGCTTGCAGGAATATGGAGGCCAGCAATTTTCAGCCAGTGTGCCACCAGCACATTAGTGCGCTGCAAAAAAGTCCGTAGCTGCACTATGCGAGTTTGGAACACAAGAGTAGAAAATAGCTGGAAAAGCTCTTCTGGGTTCTACAGCTTTGTTTCCAGGGCAACTGTCTGGGCAGAGTCGGTGGAGGAAGAGGGACAAGAAATTTCTTATTATGGGCAGTTGCCCTAGACCCTGGGCCCTAGAGCCAGTTGCCCTAGAGCCAGAGCCTAGAGCCTAGAGACAGGAAGAGCCTCCCTTCCAAAAGATGGAAAGGAAATTACGAGAGGCAAAGACCACAGAGGTCATTCTTCCATGAGAAGAAAAACATTAAACATTGCAAGGCAGGAGACTTCCTCAGCAACATGGTAACTCAGGGGAGAAAGCCAATTGCCCTATTTCATCCCATGAGCCATGCATGGGGATGGCCTGCATGTGCAAGTGCACAATCAGGGATTCTCACAACCTAACTGAGGGTGCAATCCTACCCTGGAGTTAGGCCGGCACAGTTAGGTCAGCAAGGTTTGGCTGGCACAAGGGACACCGTAAAGTATGTTCGGACCACTCTCGGAGTCAGAGAGGTCAGCACAAGACGTGCGCCATCCTCCCTGACTCCGAGAGTGGTCCAAATGTGCTTTACGGTGGCCCTTGTGCCGGCCAAACTTGGCTGGCCTAACTGTGCTGGCCTAACTCCAGATTAGCCCTGAGGTATGGGAAGAACTGTTTTATTTTGAACAATCGGGAGCCCCAAAACCCTAGCTGAGCCACAGCAAATCTCCTATGAGCGACCAGTATTTAAATCTACCTTCTGCTCACTCCTGAACTAGATAATTTTCATACAACAGGGACTCATGAGACACTCTGGTTTGAAAGCATCCCTTCTACTACCTGGTTTAACGGTGCTCCTGTGAGTATCTGGTATGGCAGCAGCATGCCAATATCGACACCATTTGCAGAGGCAGTTCTGAAATGGCCTCCGTATGACCATTTGCAACCGTGGAACCTCTGTTCTACTGTCATAAACTTTAGTTAGGATTGGGTGGCCAATGTGTTTAAGAGCGCAGTCCTAAACTGGAGTTAGGCTGGCACAATTAGGCCAGCAAAGTTTGGCTGGTACAAGGGATACCGTTAAGTACATTTGGACCACTCTTGGAGTCAGGGAGGATGGTGTGTGTATGTGTGCTGGCCTCTCTGACCCCGAGAGTGGTCCAAGCATACTTTACAGTGTCCACTGTGCTGGCCAAACTTTGCTGGCCTAACTGTGCCGGTTTAACTCCAGATTAGGATTGTGCTCTAAAACAAGCAGCCTATTAACTGAATTTCTGTGACATCACAGAAGGTCCATGGGTATTCTAATTATTTGTGGGGAGGTTTCACTCATGTAACTCTAAAGGCAACTCCTCCTGCCTCCCCCCCCCCGCATTTTCAGTAATGTTAGGATCCATTTATAAAGGATATGGCGACAGCCTGATCCATATTAATGGGCTGTATTGAGCTCCTTCCTTGCCAATTATGGAATCAGGTAAGAAAGCTTTATTAATTTAACCATTTTTAGATTTGGGCTGCTGCTATTTGCTTTTTAAGTCTTCCTCAAGTCCTTTCTTGCTTAGGAAGAATTTAGAACAATATGTATTTGGTCAAATTAATCTACTTTGTTAGAACTAGAGAAGGTCAGGAAAATATTGATAAGGTCACCAGGTTTTACTTATGTTGTAATCAGTTTATAACATACTGGACTAGGCACTGAACCAGATATCTCTCAAGAATTGTAACTACAGTATTATAAGGAAATGGATAGATTCTTTCAAAGGAATGTTGTTTAAACTGCAGGCTCTAATAAATTGCTTTGGGACAATTGCATTTCAATCTATAGTATTCATCTCGTTTTGTACAATAATATTAGATTAAGTATATTTAATAACTATAATGTATCTGGTCTCAGTAGTGAAATGATGCATATTACGTTGTAATGGTTTTGATATTATCTAATCATGTTAAATATGATTATATATTTAGCTTTTCTCCTTTGATACGAATACGAACAAACTGTTCTAAAAATGCCAATAACATTTTCTCCCAAACACAATTTCCAAAAATTAACATTTTCTTATCAGACTTCAAAAGTTTACCAACAGCACAATCCTATGCATGCCTACTTAGAAGTAAGTTCCATTGTGTTCAAGGAGGCTTACCGTCAGGAAAGCGTGGATAGGATTGCAGCCTGAATCTCAGATTTCTGCTACATGGAAGAATCCTGTGTGAATTCGCTGATGAACCAATTTGAATCTACAGGACTTGTGTCTGAGTCTATGTGTTCAATGGCATTTGGCATGTGTGGCAACAAATATTTATTTAATAGAAAAATCAGTGTTGATGTATAGATTTGTGCATGCCATCACTGATACCAGATATGTACCCTTTAGATTCATGTGTGGGAAATGAGAGTGCGAAATTTCAGGGAAAACTAGCTCTTGCAATTACGCAGGACATGTAAAACATACCTGGAAACACTAGGGGAACAGAGCACATGCATGTGCCACTGCCCTCTGCTGGGGGAAATCAGAATTACATAGTAATATTGTCCAATCTGAAGCTTATCATCTAGTTGACCTATTTAGGAATTTCCGTTTGTTTTTTGTTTGTTTGTTTGCTTTGCAATAGCAGGATCATTTTGAAGACTGCGTCTGGTTCTGACCTCTGAAAGTTCAATGGACCAGCATGATAGCCCAGCCCTATCCTCTGCCATGCTATACCCTGCATCTGTGCCAGTGGAGTGCATGCGGTATGCTATAAGTGGGGGGGGGAGCAGTGGTGGTATCTCAAGTGAGAGGAACCGGTATGCTGGGCGAGACTTACATGTGATTGGCTGCCTGTCCGTTCGGTTCTGCTGCCTGCCTGACCACCACGCGGGCTGCCCTAGCCTCGGAGGGGGCACCTGCTCGCTGGGGGGGGGACAGGTGGGGGGCACGCCAGGTGCCTGGGCGAGCAGTGGTGGGGGGCGCCAACCAGGGGCAGCCCGCGCGGCCGGCGGGCAGGCGGCGGAACAGAACAGACGGGTTGCCAATCAACCATATGTCCCGCCCAGCGTTCTGGTTCCTCCCGCTTTAGATACCACCACTGGGGGGGAGGCGACCAGAAAGCCAATGCGCCATCCTCCCTGACCCCGAGAGTGCTCCAAATGCACTTTTAGGTGACCCCCCTGAGCCGGCCAAACTGTGCTGGCCTAACTCAAGGTTATGACTGCACTCTCAGTAGCAGAACCATGCTTTGCAGGCCAATGGTCCCAGACTTGGGGCGCAATCCTGCCCTTGATGTAGCGCTGATGCAACGTCATTGCATTGGCGCTATGTCATTAGCACCGACGTGGGGGTGCTGACGCAAAGTAGCGTCGGCACAAGAGTGCCAGTAAATCAGCCCGTGCAGCAGCCATACTTGGCTGGCACAGGGTTGGTTCTGGGCAGAGGGTGGGAGGGCGGGGGGCATTCCTGGTTGGGGTGGGTGGGCCAGTGGGTGGCCCAGCCCAGGGAAGGGGGGTGGGACTGGGATATGGCCATTAGGACTGGGACTAGGATCCAATTCAAGGGCACAGATCTGAGGAGCACAGCGAGGAAGCTCCTGGTGCAAGGGCACAAATGTTCCCTTGTGACGGGGTGGCTCCTACTGCCTCCTAAGTGGCGCTGGATACAGACCAGGCCCATTGGCCTACCCGTATCAGCACTACAGTACTTACGATTGTGCCCTTAATCTCTGGCTGCTCCAACTATGTCTCCAGCTAAGACTTGAACCCCGGATAGAGGGATGTTCTTTTCCCTCTCTCAAAACCCCAGAACCAGGGGACAGCCGCTAAAACTGAGGGTTGGGAGAGTTAAAACAGACAAAAGGAAATACTTTTTTACCCAGCGGGTAGTTAATCTGTGGAACTCTTTGCCACAGGAAGTAGTGATGGCATCTGGCCTAGGTGCCTTTAAAAGGGGATTGGACAGATTTCTGGAGGAAAAGTCCATCGTGGGCTATAGGCCATGATGGGTGGTGCAACCTCCTTACATTAGTAGTAGGCTACTTCAGAGTGCCGGGTGCAAGGGAGTGGCAATAGGATGCATCTTGTTGTCTCATGTGCTCCCTGGTGCACCTGTTGGGCCACTGTGAGATACAGGAAGCTGGACTAGATGGGCCTTTGGCCTGATCCAGCAGGGCTCTTCTTATGTTCTTATGTTCTAATGTTCTTATCCCTGCTGCCAGGCAGTATAGACAACCCTCACCTTGACAATCCAATGGTCTGACCCTGTCTAGGGCTGATTCATATGTTCCTACAGGACTGGGGTGAAAGCTCACACTAAGGACTTCGGAAATCCTGAGCAACATGTCCGCAAGCTTATTGGAATAAAGCAAAAGGCCCAATGCAGATCTCCAGCCTCCACTCTCCATCTCTTTCTGCTTCCCTTCCTACCCCCAAGCAATTCAGCTCTGCTTCATATATTTTTCATTCTTATCGAGGGTCCATAGTGTGAGCTGATGACCTCTGTCACACACCAATGCTTTCCTGGATGTAAATGTAGTCTATTCCCCCCCCACACACACACACACCTGACCATGGAGGGAACTGTGTTTATGTCATATATTTTGAAGTGGGTCTATTTATTCCAAACCTATGGTTACTCTCAGGAGGTAGCGGAAGATAACAGTGACATTAGCTGCCGAGAGCGTTTTGCAGGGAAACAGGGGGGGGGAATAAAAGAAAAGCCCCCACTCAAGTATTCAGAAGACTCCGAGTCAGATAACATCTGTCTAAAAGGACTGCGCTGCGGTGAGCGGGGCTCGGAAGGCAGTGCCCACTGCTTCTCCCTGGGAGTATTGATTTTTGTAAGGTTGGAGGGGGTCAAATTCAAATCTCTGGCACAAAAGAGCGGCCGCGTCTCCTCGACACCCTGCCTTTTGACAGAGAACAAAGTCAGGAATGGGGGGGAGGGAGAAAGGGGGGAGAGCCAAAGAGAGGACTGGGGTGGGGAAATGATGCGGTCACGTCTTGCATCCCCACACCAGCGTAGCAGTAGGGACCTCTTTGGAGAAATTCCAGTTAGATTTTTTTCCCAATAAAACTTGGTCCTTCGTAGGAAAAAAAATGCCTAGATGCCTATTGTGGGCCCTTGATATGTCCCCACTTCTGGTAGTTCTGGTGGGAATGGAAAAGGCCTGGGGAACAGATCTCATGTGTAGAATACTGTTCCATTTAGATTCTCTGGACTCTTCCGATTCCATCACTTCACATTCATCTTCATCTCTGCGAACACAAAGAGGACCACATTTCTCTTGACTTCTGCGTTCTGTCTTGCCAAGGGATTTGTGTGTTCTGCACAGTCCAGGAGAGAGAGCCAAGGAATTTCACATTTTTTTTAAAAAAAAAAGGGTTACTAGGTCCAAACTCCAAGATCACCACAGATGATGACTGCAGCCGTGAAATTAAAAGACGTTTACTTCTTGGGAGGAAAGCTATGGCGATCCTAAACAACTTAATAAAAAGCCGAAAGACATCATCCTGCCAACAAAGATTTGCATAGTCAAAGCTATGGTTTTCCCAGTAGCAATGTATGGCTATGAGAGCTGGACTATAAGAAAGGCAGAGCGCAGAAGAATAGATGCTTTTGAATTATGGTGTTGGAGAAGACTCTTGAGAGTCCCCTGGACTGCAAGGAGATCCAATCGGTCAATCCTCCAGGAAGTCAAGCCTGATTGCTCCCTGGAAGGAGAAATCCTGAAGCTGAGGCTCCAATACTTTGGCCACCTCATGAGAAGAGAGGACTCTTTAGAAAAGACCCTCATGCTGGGAAAGATGGAAGGCAAAAGGAGAAGGGGGTGGCAGAGGGTGAGATGGTTAGATAGTGTCACCGAAGTGATGAACATGAAATTGGGTGAACTCCGGAAGCTAGTGGAGGACAGGGAGGCCTGGCATGCTGTGGTCCATGGGGTCGCGAAGAGTCGGACACGACTTAGCGACTGAATAACAACAACAACAGATCCAAACTGGGACAGTTTGGGAATCTTGGCAGGTGCAGCTTTTGAAACCCTTTTGAAATCATAATAATTAGCTGCACCTGCCCAAATTCCCTCTTCTATATAATGGTTAAAGGTATAGGCACTCTGTCCCAATTTTTATCTGGTAAACCTTTAAAAAAATCTCTAGACAGAGAAAGGGATCATGTTGGTAAGTTTTGCAAGCACCCCCTCCTTTTGATGCCATTCCCAACGGTGAGAGCAAAACAGAGGCTATGTTAGTTATGAATGGCTCAGACCTCAGCAATATCACATGGCATGTGCATGCACCAAAATGCCTTGTGAGACTCAGTGCGCAATCCTAAACTGAGTTTGGCCGGCATAAACTAAGCCAGCAAAGTTTGGCCAGCACAAGGGCCACTGTCAAGTATGTTTGGACCACTCTCGGAGTTAGAAAGGCCAGCACACAAACGTGCGCCATCCTCCCTGACTCTGAGAGTAGTCCAAACACACTTTACGGTGGCCCTTGTGCTGGCCAAACTTTGCTGGCTTAGCTTATGCCAGCCTAACTCCAGTTTAGGATTGTGCTCTGAGAGTGGTCCAAACATACTTTAAGGTGTCCCTTGTACAGGCCAAACTTTGCAGGCCTAACTGTGCCGGCCTAACTCCAGGTTAGGATTGTGCTCTGATCTGGAGTTAGGCTGGCACAGTTAAGCTGGCAAAGTTTGGCCAGCACACAGGCCACCGTAAAGCACATTTAGACCATTCTCTGAGTCAGGGAGGATGGCGCCTGTCTGTGTGGTGGCCTTTCTGACTCTGAGAGTGGTCCAAACATACTTTATGTTGGCCCTTGTGCCAGCCAAATTTTGCTGGCCTAACTGCGCTGGCCTAACCCTAGGTGTGTGCCCTCACTGCCCACATGGGATGTTCAGGGAGCTGTCATGGATGCACGTTGGCTGCTACTGCCACAAGCCATATATGCCAGGCCAAGGAATGCATACATGACACTCCTTAACATAGTGTCAAATCTGGGAAGAACGTTGCCTGCTATAGTAGCTCTTTGCCTTGTGGATCTGCTTACCGTGAGGGGGTGTATAGGAGATCAGGGACGCGGCTGTGTGACTGTAGCTGCTGCAGAAGTATGTTCTGGTGCACACAGGACGTTCCATTTCAGTGTGAGCCTAAATATGATGATTTCAGAGAGACAGAGGGCCCAATCCTATCCACCTCTCCAGCACGGATACAGCTCTGCCAACAGTCACGGAAGACTCCTCAAGGGAAGGGAATGTTTCTTCCTGTACCTTGGGTGTGCATTGTGGCGGCATTGGCACTAGAAAGTTGCATAGGATTAGGTTCTATGGAAAGTGTTTAGTTCAGAGGCGGATCTAAGGGGGGACAAATCTATAAGTTTTCAAGAAACCCTACCTTGCAGTGGAAAACACTCTTCTCCTGCACTGTTCTAGCCAATCTTCACAGGGAAAAGCAACATCTTGGCGTTGCTTACTGGCTACAGCAGCAAGGGAGAGGAGGGATTTACATGACAGGGTAAGGCTTCTTGCAACACTTAGAGCTTTGCCCCCCCCTTAGATCCGCCTCTGGTTTAGTTTTCTGTATTATTATATCTAGCTGCTGATGTCCCACATGTGAGTAGACCTGGGCTCCACATTGGGAAGCCCAGTAGACCTGGGCTCCAAAGACAATTCTAGCTGTTGCCACCTTCCTCCACCATGGTTTTCCCCTGTTCTGCCCCCATTAGCCCCCTCCCTGCCCCTGCTCCCTGTCCAACCCTGTTGCCACCCTCCTCTCACCCCTCCCCTTCCAGAAGGGGCTCAAAAGATACTTTGTATCCCCCTGATAAAACTACTCTCAGAGGTCCTACTTAGCCTGCCATCAGGTGGAGCAATGTTCAAGCTGAGTCAATAACATGAAAAATCCTACCCTCCCATATCTTAGGACAGTGTTTTTCAAACTGTGGGTTGGGACCCATTTGGTGGGTTGCAACCTGATGGCAGGTGGGTCACAGAAAACTAGGAACAGCCATCTTGGAAGCTGCCAACCTTACTCTTGCTATATTCCTTTTCTGAGAGTTTGAATTTTCAAGTGAGGGTTTTAAATTTTGTTTTTAGCTCAGTGCTTTTCCATAATATCTTGTCCTAATCTTGCTTCCTGTCAGGGATGTTTCATGGTTGTGCAATTGCTGCAGTCCAAGAATACCAGTTTGCATTCCAGGTGTGTCATTTGATTAGGTCACAATGACGGCACTTCCTGTTTGATGATGTCACTTCCTGCCACAACATCACTTCCAGGTTAATGACATCGCTTCTGGTGGGTCGCAACACAAGTGCCATTCTAAAAAGTGGGTCCCAATGCTAAAACATTTGAGAACCATTGTCCTCTGAAACTAAAGACTCATTATGCTGCCAGAGCTGTGTGCACTACCTCTGAAGGGAGAGTAATCCACTGTGTAAAGCAGCACACATTATTTGTTGCCTTTTCACCCTTTTCCACTGAACACTTAGCCATGTGATCTTTGGCAGACAGGAAGCACTGCTTCCTGAAGCCTTTTACAATTGGCTGTCATGTTGTGCAGAGCTACAGGGGAGTAAGGATGAAACAAAGACACAGGCATAGTGTTTTTTTTTCTTAAAGCCGCAACATCCTTAACTCTCCCAAATAGAACGTCAGCATAGAATTAAACTGTTTCATCCACAGTCACAGACTCATGCCTTAATTAGTTCACATTATTCGGTCCATAAGAGAGGAGCGAGACAGGTAAATTGGTTGGACAACAAGACAAACACACAATTGAGCTGTGTTACATGGAAAGCTCCAGTGATCAGGAGAAAGTGTGGGGGTTAAAGAAGGTAATGCATGTGACTGGTGTGCTACAGACAGTTAGCAAAGTGATGTTAATTTTCTGGCACTAATGGTTTCAATATGTCAATTTCCTGCAATGGATGCATTGCTGGGGGAACCCGACTGTGGGCTGGTTAATAAACCAGGTTAGGAAGTGTGAGTTCCTACAGAGAGGAAGTGGAAGAGGGACGCAAGGAGGAGGAACAGAAAAGGAAGAATGGGTTTCTAGCAATGATTTCTCAGTCTTGAGCCTTGGGATTAATTCACTGGACTGAAAGAATTTGCATCAGAATGTGAAATCTGGTTTGTCACAAGCCAATGTTGTAGGGAACAAAGGCAATTCTGGATTGAACAAGCTCCAGGATTTTACTTCCATTCATATCTTACTAGTTTGGCAGGAAAACAAAGATGCCTAAACTGTCCTTGAAAACAGGGAGACATACTATACACCTCAGCTTCTTTTTATCTACCAGTCAAGGAACAAAGACTGCAAAGGAGAGTGACTGCCTCTAGGGTTTTTAAAAAATGAATATTTGTTGACAAGCAACACAAGAGCTCCCTAATCAATCAGATCTTTCACACAGGCATCTTGGTGATTATAAGGAGTGCTAGAACCTATACTAGAAGAAACAACAATGTGCTCAAATGGAATGCATAGTGATAGAGCATTTCCACATGTCATTCCGATGAGAGGACAGTGCAGAAACAGGAAGTACCTCATTAAAAAGAGATTGTCACTCTGAACATGTGGATTGTAAGTGATCAGCACCATGCTTCAGAGCATCAATCCTGCCCATCCCCATTCATAGTGTGCTTGCAACACATCAAACCTGTCTGTGTGACACACCAAACCTTTCTCCACTTTTGTCTGTTTCTCATTGAGGTAGTACACCTGGGTTCTGACCATCTCACTGCAGGTGAAAATTCAGATGATGGAATGCTCTCTCATAATCCCCTCCCCCTGCCAACTCTTAAACACAGAACATTTAGTGTGTAGAGCAGTGGTTCTCAAACTTTTTAGAATGGGACCCACCTTTTAGAATGGCACTCATGTTGGAACCCACTGGAAGTGATAGGAGTGATGTCATAGCCGAAAGTGACATCATCGAACAGGAAGTGTCGTCGTTGTGGCGTAATCAAATGGCACTCTTGGAATGCAAACTGACATTCTTAGACTGCAGTAATTGCACAACCATGAAAGGAAGATTAGGTCAAAATATTATGGAAAAGCACTGAACTAAAAATATTTTTGTTTAAAAAAACCTCACTTGAAAATTCAAACTGTGAACACTCACAGCAGGAATATAGCAAGATTAAGGTCTGCAGCTTCCAAGATGGCTGCTCCCAGCTTTCTGCGACCCACCTGACATCAAGTTGCGACCCACCAAGTGGATACCAACCCACTGTTTCACCCACAGTTTTAACACTGGTGTAGAGAGATGTGTAGGTGAGAATCCTTCTGTTTGAGATTCTGGTGTTCTCTGTGCAGAATTTTGTCATAGGGAAAAATATTCACAGCCACCAACTCAATATAACCTAAGCTTTCATTTTCACATTTGGTCAGTATGGTCTGAAATAACAACTTGGGGAAAAAGACTATGGGCGCAATCCTAACCTGGAGTTAGGCCGGCACAGTTAGGCCAGCAAAGTTTGGTTGGCACAAGGGACACCGTAAAGTATGTTTGGACACACTCAGAGTCAGAGAGGCCAGCACACAGACATGCACCATCCTCCTTGACTCCGAGAGTGGTCCAAACACACTTTACGGTAGCCCTTGTGCCAACCAAATTTTGCTGGCCTAACTGTGCCAGCCTAACTTCAGATTAGGATTGCGCTCTATATCTCATTTGAAGCTTTGGTTAAAAAAAAAAAAAGGAAATCCCTAAAGTCTTATCTAATGCCACATTTTATGGCATTCAGTGTTATGCTCATTCCTAGTCCCTGGTTTATTTTCCATGACCAGATACAGTAACCAGCAAATATTCTACAATAAACCCTACGTAATGCCGTTGGCATTTGTTCCTCCTTGTGACTCTATAAAAAAATTAAGATTGACTTCTGCTTTCAAGTCTTCTGCTCCTTATTCATCTTTTGTTTGACCTGTAGATGCTACACAGAGGCAATTGACCAATCAAGATTCGAACACAGGAAAAACAATACACATGTTTGTTTTGAAGGATTCTTGAAGGTCGCTCTAAAAAGCCTCTGGTTGAGTAGGTCATATATTTTTGGAATATTGCCTAAAGCCATGTCTGGCAGAAGAGTTCCTTTCTGCTGTATCGATAACTCAGCATCTTCACATAGTGCGGAACAATCTAAGCCAGGATTTTCCAAACTTTTCAGTTCTAGGGCCACATTATACTTTTTACGCATTTTTGTGGGAGTTAAAGAAATGAACGAAATTCAAATGTATGAATAAGTTTTACCTGGATCTTGTTTTGGTAATCAGCACAGTAGGATACAGAACAAAAGAGAAATCTGACATTTACAAAGAAAGAATGTTGTGCTTCAGCTGAGAAATCATATACAAGGAGTAAAAATGTCAAATATTTGAAATTGCTGTGGGATATAAAAATCTTGTGGGCAGGGCAGATTTGGCCCCTGGGCCATAGCTTTGAGACCCCGATCTAACCCTTGTGCAGGTTTTATGCTCTACTCGAATTTAGAAGTCACTAACAAGCCAAATTCTATACTGACCAACTGTCTGCGAGCACACAGGTAGCCAGGTAGCTACCTGCACAGGAGGGATAAAGTCTAGAGGGATGTTCTTTTCCCTCTATGTTAAATTATGCACGGGAGGGATAGAGTCGATAGAGGGATGTTCTTTTCCCTCTCTCACAATACCAGAACCAGGGGACGTCCACTGGAAATTGAGTGTTGGGAGAATTAAAACAGATAAAAGGAAATACTTTTTTACCCAGCGGGTAATTAAGCTGTGGAACGCCTTGCCACAGGAGGTGGTGATGGCATCCGGCCTAGATGCCTTTAAAAGGGGACTGGACAGATTTCTGGAGGAAAAGTCCATCGTGGGCTATAGGCCATGATGGGTTGTACAACCGCCTTACGTTAGTAGTACGCTACTTCAGAATGCCAGGTGCAAGGGAGTGGCAACAGGATCTTGTTATCTACTGAACTTCCTTAGGCACCTTGTGGGCCACTGTGAGATACAGGAAGCTGGACTAGATGGGCCTCTGGCCTGATCCAGCAGGGCTCTTCTTATGTTCTTAAGGCCCAAATAGCAAATTCTATTTTATTCTATTTTATTTACCTCATATCTACCTCAGAAATTTACCTCAGAATGCCAGATACAAGGGAGTGGCAACAGGATGCAGGCATCTCAAGTGCTCCCTGAGGCCTCTGGTGGCCCACTGTGAGATACAGGAAGCTGGACTAGATGGGCCTTTGGCCTGATCCAGCAGGGCTCTTCTTATGTTCTTACGGCTGCATCCTGAGGCAGCCAGGCAGCCGTGGGAGCCTCTGCGGACAAAGGAGACATTTGTCCCCTTTCCCCACAGTAAGGGTGCAGGGCGGGTGATGGGTCTCCTCGTTCCTGCGCCAGCTCAGCCATGCGGCCTTCTTCGGAGGTTGGGAACTGACGGTAAGAGTTGCCACCGTTCCTGCCCTGCTCCACCCCTCCCCCGCCCTGGTACGGCCCCCAGCCCCGCCCAGAAACAATAATTGCTTGTGAATGGCCAGCTCACTGCTCGCCGTGACGCATTTCTGCTGCCGCCCACACATGGGCGGTGTCGCCATGGCGCCATCCAATGCCAGTGGTACAGGCTTATGGCTGCCATTGGAGGCGCTTTATGGCACCATTTACGACAAACATACCGCCTGTGCTAAGGCCCATTGGATTGGGCCCTAAATGAAGTTAAATAATAGGGGTAGATCCTGGACAAGCCAAAGGAACTTCTTTTTCACACAATGCATAATTGTGCAATTTCAGGTTAAACTGCTGCCAAAAAGGGTTCTTCAAAGTCATGAAAGAGAGATCTGGTCACCCCCTCCCCTGCAGAGCATGCAGCACATCCTACATCAGTGGCACTGCATGCTGTGGGCAGGTAGGACATGGGAGCTGACCCGTAGTTTCTAGTACAACATCCCTGCAAACCAAAGAAGCTCCACTTCATCCCTGTTCTATCCGCAAGCCCTAAGAAAGAGTTAAGAATCCCGGGCAAGCAACTTCTTACAGCTCAGCTAGCTGAGCACAAAAGAAATATGAGACTCTCTGTTCCCTCCTTCAGTGTGAGCGTACACTGCCATCTCAGCGGCAAAGGAAAACTTTCAAGCCATTTTCTCCTCATTTGCTGCCCATACAGCACAATCTCTTGTCATTGCAAAGGCAGCAGAATAGCTCTGGATAGTCTAAGATACTGCAGTCTTATGAGATCACCAATCTCATTCTTCTCAGGCAGGCCAATCCACAATTGATCAGAAATGTTGATCACTAAAATTTGGGGATTGAGTTATTTTATTTGAGCTTTGACCCTTGAAGGACTTCAGTCCATTACAATAGTTGTAATGATATTTTTTGATGAGGACTGGGCACTGAACCTAAAATAAACTAATTTTTTTTCTTTTTTTTCATTTTCATTATTTTTTTAAATAGCGTTCTTCAGAATTTTGGACATTTAGTCAGAGAAAAATATATCATGTCCCCCCATTTTTAGATTCCTTGAAAAACATTTGCCTATTTGTTGATAGGCCCTGACGAGCTGACACTCTCAGTTGACATCACTTGTCTACAAATGATGTCATCATGTAACCAAATCTGATGAGCTATAGTATTGTTAATCCACTAGCTCACTGTGGTCCCCGATTAGTTGGGCTCACCCACACAGCTGCTAAAAGAGGGCTGAAAATAGGACTGCTAAAATAGGGCTGAAGAAGCACCAGAAGGTAGGAAACAATAGGGTATTAAGGGCATATTTACACTCCTGTCAACTTGCCCTGGGGATGTGGTGGCGCTGCAGGTTAAACCACTGCTGCTGGGCTTTCTGACCAGAAAGTTGGGAGTTCGAGACCACGCAATGGAGTGAGCTCCCGTTGCTTGAACCAGCTCCTGCCAACCTAGCAGTTCGAAAGAACCTAAAAAATGCGAGTAGATAAATAGGTACCACTTCAGTGGGAAGGTAACAGTGTTCCATGTGCTATGGCATATAGTCATGCTGGCCACATGACCACGGAAGCTTGTCCTCAGACAAACGCCAGCTCCACAGGCTTAGAAACGGAGATGAGCACTGCCCCCTACAGTCGGTCACAACTAGACCATTCGGTCATGGGGAAACCTTTAACTTTTACAAGTTGTCCTGCCAGTTTGATTCTCCCTTACCTTTGTAGTTCTAAGTAGAAAGTCTGAAATATTGTGATCCACTTAGTTGTACAGGTGTCACGTTTTTGGCACATTTCAGAAAGTATCTGAAAGTATGACATTTCAGAAAGTGTCACATTATTTTCCAGTAGGCATAATCACGGTAACAATAGTTGGCACTGATCTATGAAATTTCCATTGATGGTGGTGTTTTAACCATATTAATTATTGATTTATTACATTTCTATCTGGTCTTCCATGTTGGAACTCAAAGCAGTGTACAGTACATGGTTTCCAAGATGGTCACTCATCCATCCACTGCTAGATGTAGATCTCTGGAGCTTCAGCTAAGTGCTGGTATCATGTTCTTTCAGATCTTATCCTGGCAATGTGCCTGTTATCACAGTAACTCTTACAACAAGACAGTATTATATACATGTTGCCGAAAGGGGCAGATGGGTGAGTCTTTGAGAGCCACTTAGACAAGCCAAGGAATGTTGTTATGGATATGATGAGCCCTTTCACACATGTCAGTCATCACTTAATATTACAGTCATCCCTTAATGTTGCAGTCATCACTTGATGTTGCAGTCATCACATGATATACAGGCACATGTGAATCAAGCCCTCATGACAGGCAACTGAATGCATAAAGAACTGCCTCCTCTGAAAATCACTGTGTTTCAGGTGACATACGCAGGCCCATTGAGGCATAAACAAATTAGAGCAGATAAAAGAAAATACTTCCCCCCCCATGATAACTCCTTGCCACAGGATGTAGTGATGGTGTCTGGCCTGGATGCCTTTAAAAAAGAGATTGGACAGATTTCTAGAAGGAAAGTCCATCACAGGTTACAAGCCATAATGGGTATGTTCAACCTCCTGGTTTTAGAAGCAGGTGCATCAGAATGCTAGCTGCATAGGAGTGGCAACAGGATACAGACATCTTGTTGTCTCGTGTGTTTCCTGAGGCATCTGGTGGGCCACTGAGAGAGACAGGAAGCTGGACTAGATGGGCCTTTTGCCTAATCCAGTGGGGCTCTTCTTATGTTCTTAGGACAGCAAAAAAAAATTTATTTACCTCATATTTACCTCAGTGAACATGAAATTGGGCGAACTCAGGAAGCTAGTGGAGGACAGGGAGGCCTGGCGTGCTGTAGTCCATGGGGTCGCAAAGAGTCGGACACGACTTAGCGACTGAACAACAACAATTTACCTCAGAGGTTTACCTCAGAAATTTACCTCAGAATGCCAGATATAAGGAAGTGGCAACAGGATGCAGACATCTTGTTGCCTCATTTGCTCCCGGAGGCATTTGGTGGGTCACAGTGAGATACAGGAAGCTAGACTAGATGGGCCTTTGGCCTGATCCAGCAGGGCTTATCTAATATTCATATGTTCTTATCATTTGATGTTGCTGTTCTCTCCATGTTTGTGTGAATCAGGCGAAGGAGGGAGGGAAGGAGGGGAGAGAGGATTGTTTGGGGAACACTTCATGTTCTTTGAAAAGGAAGGTTGGGGCTTAGAAATAAATGCTGCTATTAAGACACATGTGCTACAACTGCACCAGAAGAGAGAGGGAGAGAAACTGAAGAAAAGCACTACAAAGGAACGTTAGGGTTTGTAGGCGCGAGTATTTGTAGGCAGAGCTCTCCAGGCAGTGTTACTGCAAAACAAAATGAAGAGCAGCCTGCAAGGTCTTGCAGCACTTATTTCCAAATGTCAGTTCTGGAAATTCACCATCCAAGTTATCGTCCCACAGGAATGCCCTGAAATTGTTTCCTAGACACAGCCTAACAAGAAACAATACTCTCGGCAGCTGAAAATACAATGCAAAGAAGGCCAAAATAGGAAAAAATAAACCAATGCACAGCTGAAGCAGCACATGGCAAATGCCAAATGTGCACAACAAGACATTGGTATTAATATTACACACACATACACACACACACACACGTGCACACATCCATATGAATGTATACGCTTCTGTTTTTTAACATACACTCAAAATTGGCACTCAGGGCAGTGGTGGAGTCTACCTGCGCTAACAACCAGAACGCAGGAAGTAGCTACCGGGACGCATGGTTGATTGGCAGTTTGTCCGCATGTCCTCGCTTCCCCTGCGATCCGCTGCCTGCCTGCCTGCCTGCCTGCCTGCCTGAAACCTCCAGCTGTGGGCGTGCAGAGCGCAAGCGTGGCCAGCCCCATTCGCGTATTGCAGGGGTGCACGGCAGCGACGACTGCAGTGGGTGGAGCCAGCCCTACACGGAACAACCGGAATGGCGTTCCGGAGTGTCCTGGCTACATGACATCACTGACTCAGGGTCTAGATATTTATTCCATGGCAACCATCCATGATTTTTGGGGGGACATTTTGGATGACTTTTTGGCCGTATGATTTAGGTTAATTGGAATTACATTTCTTTGGGTGGTCACAGAAGTCAATCTGGATTGGCAAAGACTGGCCAAGGTTTGACACCTGCAGGGTCAGCCTTAGGCGCTGCAAGGCCCAATGCAAAACATTTTCTAAGGCCCCCCAACGCCATATTCACAGCATACACTGACGTAGCTAATGAACATGCAGCCCAGTGCAGAGGGCAAAATGATGCCCCGGAATAACGTCACAATAGGAAGTGTAACAGGAATTTTCATTTTCTTGTTTTTATGGCCATAACAGTTTGTTTTATTGCATTCTGCATGAAATTCCACACCAAGAGGTATATAATGTGATGGTATTATTCATACGTAACAAGGTTTTCACAATTTTGGCTAGTAATGTCAAGCTTAGCTTGTTGCTCCTCTAAAGCTTGTTGCCTAGTGCAATTGCATCCCCTGTACTTCTTTAGCTATGCCCCTGACCGCATGAATGTTGCTATGACACTCTTCTTATGCGCATGCCTCTCCTGGCTAGAGTCATTTCTCACTGTAGGACCAGAGCTCAGAGTCTGTGTGGCCAGTGGCATTCCTACGGGGGCGGGGGGCAGAGCTCTAAGTTTTGCAAGGAGCCTTACCCTCCCGTGTAAATCGCTCCTCTCTCTTGCCACTGTAGACAGTAAGCAACGCCAAGATGTTGCTTTTCCCCCTAAGGATTGGCTAAAGTGGCGTGGGAAAGGAGCAATTTCCACAGCAAGGTGAGGCTCCTTGCAAAACTTAGAGCTCTGCCCCCCCTGTAGGGATGCCACTGTGTGTGGCCAGGTCTTCCTAAAGCTTTCCATTCACTGATATAAATGTATTTAAGGTAATATTTGCAATTGTCCTGATGTTAAAGTGTTTGGAGGCCATTTTAGCGGTGACCATCTCACCACAGAATGTGCCCTTTGATATACAGTTAATCCTCTTCGTCAATCCTCTTCATATGTGAATTCACTACCTGCGAATTTGCTTATCTGCAAGGGGCAGAATTATTGCTACTTCTGTGCCTTTGTCTTCGTTATCCACTATGTAGAGACCTTCCAAAGGCTTCAGGGACTTCAGAATGGCACCTATGACCAAGCACAATCCCCTCTAAAATGGCTGGTGGAAGCATCTGCCACCCATTTTTAAGGGGTCTACACTGGCTGCTGGCACTATTCAAAATGTCCCTGCAGCATGTGGATGGTCTGTGCAGCATTCAGAGATCTTTTTGGCACTTCCTGCTGCACTCTGCAGGCTTCCTGAAGGTCTCTGCTGGATTCTGCTGATGGCAGATGATGTACCCCTTGACCGAACCCAGCGATGGGATCTACAAATGAACATGGGGAACGCTGGGCGGGACTTACGCGGGGCTTCCGCGTGATTGGCTGCCCGTCCGTAGCATTCCGCAGCTGTCCTGGCCTCGGGGGGGCTGCCCCTGGTTAGGGCCCCCCCTGCTGCTCACCCAGGCACCCAGCGCGACCCTCACCTGTCCCCTGCGGCGTGCAGGAGCCCCCCCCCCCCGAGGCCAGAGCAGCCACAGAACGCTACAGACGGGCTGCCACTCAAGCGGAAGTCCCGCCTACATCCCGCCCAGCATTCCCCTTGTTCATTTGTAGATCCCATCGCTGACCGAACCCCATTGGTCCGATAGGATCAATGATCTGTTATCTGAGAATTTGCTGTCCACGAGAGTTTCCAGGAAACTCACCCCAGTGGATAACAAGAACTGACATCCATCCAGGGGTGAACTACTACCCCCTGATGCAGGAGTTGGCATGTCAAATGCTGCCCCCCTTACCTGATGGTGTGCTAGCCTCTGCTCCTTGCACTCCCCAATGTTCTAGCTCAGCAGAGTCCTTCCTTCTAATCTGCTGGTGACGGCTTCAGTTGGCCTCATGAATGGGCTGGACCCGCCTTTGCCTTTGCCCCTCTCTGCACGGTCAAGATGCTGCCATCATTTCTATTTGAGAAGAGCTTGACTTCTTTTAAGAGCTTCTACAGTACACCCATGATCGTATCTGGCCAGGAAATGCCAAGGACCTGTTATAAATAGCAAGCGAGGCCGCTGTGGAATTCATCCTGTTGGGACCTGGAGGTGACTCACCTCTTCTCGCTATTCAGCAGAGCATTGCAACCACAGCTTTGGAGAGATGATAGATGAATATCTTTGTACAGATAGACAATGTCTTGCTGGTGTTGAAGCACGATTCCTAAGCCAGCCAAAAATGGTGGATAGGGAATGGCTTCATGCAGTAGCAGCCCCAGCTACTCAAAGAAGACAAAAGAATAGGTTTGCTCCTTTATAAAACAATATTCTCAGTTTGGGAAGCAGGTTCCCCAACAGTGGCATAGCTAAGGCACCTGGTACCTGGGCGCCTAATACATTTCAACACCTCACCCTGGCCTCAGAAGGCCTGAGAAAGGAACTGACGGGGCAGGAGGTGTGGGCTGATGGTTGAGCTGCTAGTACTGCCTGAAGCTAAGCAGGAGAATCTGTGGTTTGTTTTTGGATGGGAGGCAGAATGCCAGGCTGTGACAAGCTGCAGAACCTGTGGTGGCAGGACAGAGTCGCTGTGGAGCTGATAACGCACTGCAAGTGAGAGTTGCGAGGGAGTGTGTGAGGAGGCTAGCCAGCAAAGAACGGAATACGACCTTGAGGACCTGTCCAGGCTTGACTTGCAATTGCCTGCTGAGGCTTGATGGCACGCAGCCAAAAGGAGAGAACCACACCGTGAAGGCTACATCTGGGAGTGAGGATTGGCGGATCACAAGAATACTGTATATTTGTAAAAAACCCATTGAAAAATGGTGGTTTAGACTAGCCTGCCTTGGGCATTTACTTCGGCAGGGGAAAGGCGGGGTATAAATTCTTCAAATAAATAAATAAACTTCTGATTTGCACCAAAAATTGGATTTGCCTTTCTAAATTCTCCAGGAGGCTTTCTGAGGCTCATGGCTCATGGCATGCCTTGAATGGCATGGTACTCACGGTGTGGTACCTGGGGCAATGTACCCTCCTGCTCCCCCTCTCAGCTACACTGCTTCTTCCTAAGGATCTGCTTTAATAGTTAGACAGAGATGCAGGAAGGAGAAGGAGAGTGGTGGCAGCCTGATGTTTGAGGCAGTGGTTCTGAAACTGTGGATCTGAACCTATGGTGCGAGTCAATGTCAGGTGGGTCATGTAGCACAGCCATAATTGAAAATATGGGAAGATGGACAAGGGAAGGGCTGGGTAGTTATTTTGTTTATAGCAAGGTTTAAAATAGGCTTTTTTATCTTTCTGGTTCACTTCGCTATTGCAAAATGGCTAAGACATAACCCAGCTTATCGCTACACTCTCAGGAAAGCAGCAGGTGCTGGTGTCACAACGATGGCACTTCCGGCCATGACATCACTTCCAGGTTAATGATGTCACTTCCAGTGGGTGACAGATGGTCATTCTAAAAAGCGGCAGGGCAATCCTAACCTGGAGTTAGGCTGGCACAGTTAGGCCAGCAAAATTTGGCTGGCACAAGGGACACCATAAAGTATGTTTGGACAGCTCTCAGAATCAGGGAGGGTGGCGCACATCTCTGACTCTGAGAGTGGTCTGAACATACTTTACAGTGCCCCTTGTGCCAACCAAACTTTGCTGGCCTAACTCCAGTTTGGGTTTGTGCCCTAAGTTCCAGTGCTAAAAAGTCTGAGAACCACTGGTTTGAGGTTCTGTGCAGCCTGGGTTTGAGCAGTGGTGTCATCCAAATGATTTAGGAACAGGTACTCACTTTTGATTGGCACTTGTTGGGGTCCGCCCACCAGAAGTGACGTCATAAGCTGGAAGTGATGTCATGGCAGGAAGTGAGGCCATAGCCGGAAGTGATGTCATGTTTGTTGCCATGGATGTGATCATGTTTGTAATAACTTCAGCTTGTGGTTAGTGTTGATTTAACTTCTATTGCTTTGCTTTCTAGAGATGTGTATATACATATTTTGCTTCAACTATCCCCTGTTTAAAAAGCAGGCTAGACTGTACTAGATTGTGAGCCCCCGGGCTGGCCGGCAAGGAGCAGGAGGGGGAACGGGCAACCAAAAAAAGACTGTGTGGGGGCTGGGGCTGGGGGGGGGCTGCAGAAGGAACCGGGACGCTGGATCTGCGCGGCTGGAGGGAGCGGGAGCCCCAGGCAGCCTACCTTCTCATGCTTGCTGCCTTATTCCCGGGTCTCCCTCGCTGCTGCTGCTGCTGCCGCCACTGCTGCCGCCTCTGGTCCTCTCGCTCCACTGCTGCCACTGCTGCCGCCACCACCACGCTGCCTGCCTTCCTGCCTCCTCACAGAAAGTGCAGGCAACGGCTGCGGGCGTGCAGTACGCATGTGCAGCTGCTGAGCCAACCAGCCGACGGGGCCAGCTTCAAGTGGGCAGGGCCAGCTCAACTTCTAGGAACCGGTACTTGCGTAGTGGTGCGTAGTGGGTGCATGACATCACTGGGTTTGAGGAATGGCAACTTGCCCAAGCCGCTCAGTGAGATTTATGGCTGAGCAAATATTGAGACTTTCACAAGTCCCAACAAGATCCATCCCATCAATTTCTCACATCCGATAGTCAAGGGCTGCATCAGTTCCAGATGTTTCAGTAAGAGCAAAGCACTTCTGCCTTTGAGGATGTTCCTCAAGTAATGCATAGTCTTATCTGCAAATAAGAAATAGATGCAAATGGAATATGGAAACTTAAATTTTTAAAAAATAGATATGGCTGGTAAATTTTGAAATTCCCCAAATGAGAGTTTTGTGCAAGAAGTGCGAGATTTGTGGCTATCCTCTCTATGGTGGTTCGACAACCATAATTGCAAAAAAGACGCTGGCTAATGTTGCATGGGTCGTATTGCAATGCAGCAGTTTTGTCCAACGCGGCCTTTCGACTTTACTTGCGAGTGGCTTCCATTGCCCAGCAACAGCCGGACCCTGGCAGCCACGCATGGCTGACTCGCCTCTTGAATCCTGTTAGAGATACTTTCCATGCGAGACGCCCAATGTACAGCCGAGATTTCCTGTACACCAGCAGGACAGTCACATTTAATAATAAAGCAGCAAATTTATGACCTGGGCACATTGTGGTACATCCATTCCCATCAATTGAGACCTCACGCACCATAAAAGTAAAATGGAAGGCGCACACTCAGTAAGTGCGAGCAGGGCAGCGTTATTAGATCATTTAAAGCTAAATACATTACTATGTTGTCTTCTCCTTGACAGATATATCAGCAAAGGGGGGTGGGTGGGAGAGGGGGGGAGGTGCCTCTGTGCTGGCTGATCTGATTCTTTTGCACACTGGCAGTGGAATCTGCTGAGTGAGCCAAGTCCCAGCTGAAGGTCTGGCCTCACCCAGAAGACCCCGAGAAGATGCTCTTTGTGGTTATCCACCGAAGGGAGCTGGCATCGTTTGTGAGGTTACACGGATAAGAAGCGAAGCCTTTCTCATGTTCAATTACATGCAACTAGAGGCAAATGAAAACTGAAAAAAGAAAACTGAAAACTGCAACTGAAAAGAAAATGGACTTTCATTTCTCGAGACAGGAAGGCCAAAGAGCAGCCATTTGATAACCAAATCCTGACTGGAGCCCATTTGGGCAGCTGGGAGAGCCGTTTATTTAGTGTATTGATCAACATTTTTTAATGCGACTAATGAAGAGGCATTACTCAAGCCCAGCACTTAACTTGAAAACAGGCCATTTCGTCAAAGAGGTCCAAGTGCATTGCAATGCGCCTTTTGGTTCGGCTAATGGGGTGGGGTGAGTCGGGGCATAGGTGGTCTGTGAGAGGGGAATGGTTACGGGGTTGGGGGATTTGTGGGGGGGCAGGGGAGGGAAGGAAGGTTGCAACTGGTTGTATGGAGAGCAGCAGGTGATATGGTGGTGGGTGAAGAGCCAGTCATAACATGAGAAAACAGTGACAATGCAACCCTAGATATGTGTACTCAGAAGTAAGGCCCAGTGTGTTCCATGGGGCTTAGGAAAGTCTAGGAGTGCAGCCTTATGGCCCAATCCTACCTGGGCAACATCCCAGTGGATCATGCATTTCCGTAATGCCGACTATCTTATGGTAGTCATAAAATCCACTCTAGCAGCGTAATAACTTGTGCACTGCAGGAGTGCAGGCAGAGAGGCCAGATTAACTTCTAACACATCCGTGACACAGGTGGATCGGGTCCAGGCAGGGGACAGGTTTGGAGGCAGCAGGGATAAGTAGGCCCCTACTGCTCTCAACTCAGACCTGCATTGCTGACCTTGCTAGGCCTGATCTGCCCTTCCCTGCCCCTGTCTACAGCCCTATGCACAATTACCTGGGAGTAAGAGCCATTGCCAACAATGGGACTTACTTCTGAGTAGACTTCTTTCTGCCTATGAAAAGTTTTTTCATACTTTTTTTCCTGTTACTTCCAACCTCGTTTCCACTCAACGATCTGTTCCCATAATACAGCCAGGGGTTCTGTAGGAATGCGTAAAAGCCTGTGTTCCATTTTCAGCTCCCAAATGTCAAGAGCTTGCAAGCCTGCTGGAGAAAATACAGCACCTCAAGCATGCGCTTTTCTGAATCCCCAACTATTCACAGGCATTTCTCTATGCACAATTACCTGGGAGTAAGACCCATTGCCAACAATGGGACTTACTTCTGAGTAGACTTCTTCCTGAGTATGACTTCTTTCATACTGTTTTTTCTGTTGCTTCCACCCTCCTTTCCACTCATGTGCCTCCTTACGACACCTGGAGGAACCGGAAGTGAGGGTGGATTGGAATGCCTTGTTCATTAAACTCTTTGTTGGAGAGCCTCCAAATAAGGAAGTGGGTGGTGACATGACGTCATCGCAACTCCAAGAGTTGTTTGCATCGCATACAGCAACGTACTGGTGGTCAGTTTGGAAAGGGGGGGACGCAAATATTTGCAGGTGCTGTTATTTGCATTTTTATATTGCACCCACCCTTTGAACTGCACCTGGAGCAGTTGCACCTCAGGCTCCACCCATGATACATCACTGCACTTGACTGGACAGCTCCCTTGCTGGATCAGCCCATTGCCTTTTGTAGCTCTCATTCTCTGGTGCTGCTGGACAGCTCCTTTGCACCACTTCTTGAGACTCTGTATCTGAATGGGTGGGAACAGCACACACACTCTAATCCGGATGTGGCTTCTTTGTATTTATATTAATGCTCTTAATGTATGCCACTCTGAATGTAAGTTTATATAGAAAAGCAATATAGAAATAAGTGCATGGAAGGGAGAAGTCTAAGTGACTCGTGGCAAATGCATGTTGCACAATGCATTTTATTTATTTTTATTTATGATGCATAATATTTTTCCACTGCCCTCCAGGTTGAAAACTTTTCTGGGTGACTCAAAATAATTAAAAGCAACAAAGAAGAGCAATACATTAAAAGCAGACTCTGTAGCAAATGGTGAACAAGACAGTTCAAACACAACAGCCTAGAAGGTGTACATTAACATGTCAGATTTGGTGCGCACATTATTCAGGGTAGGAGCTGGTCTCAGAGCAGATCCTCTACCGCCTTTTCCATCCCTGCAAATGATCACACAAAACTACCTGTGAGAACCAACCCAATTCTTGCATAGCCCCACCCACTCTAGTAACAACCCCATGCTGTGCTTGTCCAAAATTCATATGATTACATGTACCACTTTATCTTTTTTCAGTTTGTGGCCCAGATACAACCATCAAGGTATATCTATACCAGTGCTCTTCATACAGGTGGGTCGTGATTCACCAGCCTACGGAGCACTGGCCTGTTAAAGGGATGGGGAGAGGGGAAGGCAGCAATGTGATCCTCAGGATTGCACCACTACCTGCACAGAAGGGGACTTTTTTTTAATTACCTGAAGATAGCATCAGGTTCTGGGAGTGTGTGTGCAGGGAGCCCCGCAGAAACCCCCAGAAACCTCAAGGCTCCAAAGTACTTTAAAATGAGACCCGAAACCACAAACAGGAAGTGGCTTCCAATTGCATTTTTAAAAACATTGGAGCCTTGGGGAGCCCCACGAACATGCCCTTGCCCCGGAGGGGCTCCTGAGCACTCCCAAGTTGCGCTGGATACAGAGCAGATCCAGCGCAAGTTAGGATTGCACTCTAAAGCAGTGGCAGGAAGTGACATCATCAAGCAGGAAGTGTTGTCATTGTAACATCATAAATTTGTAACATCATAAATTGACACTCTTGAAATGCAAACTGGCATTCTTGAACTGCAGCAATTGTACAACCAGCAGCGGTGTTATGCTGCCGGAACACTGGCCGGGACATCCGGGTGGTCGACAGCCTGCCCGTCGCGTTCCGGAGTGTTACGCCGTTTGCGTAACCAATTACGCCACTTGTGTACGTTACGCAAATGGCGTAACGCTGCGGAACGCGACAGGCAGGCTGTCGATCACCCGGATGTCCCGCCCAGCGTTCTGGCAGCATAACACCGCTGTG
The DNA here is from genome assembly GCA_029204185.1 of Lerista edwardsae. Taxonomy (NCBI): domain Eukaryota; kingdom Metazoa; phylum Chordata; class Lepidosauria; order Squamata; family Scincidae; genus Lerista; species Lerista edwardsae. Next base: position 25,776 of record JAJKFI010000025.1, read on the forward strand.
TACAACCATGAAACACCCCTGCTAACTGGGCAAGAGGCACTTTTTCAAGTGGTGTTCCTCTCATATTTAGCAGGGGAAGAGTAATTGTCCCTCTTCACCCCTGCGCAGTCTTTCCAGTGGCTGTTGCTGGTGGTCTGCCTTTTTTTAGATTGTGAGCCCTTTGGGACAGGGAGCCATTTAACTTTATTATTATTACTATTTGCCTGTAAACCGCTTTGTGAATTTCATGTTGAAAAGCGGTATATAAGTACCTGATTGATTGATTGATTGATTGATTGATTGATTGATTGATTGATTGAT
>JAJKFI010000025.1:29385-49037 GCA_029204185.1 Lerista edwardsae
GTGTGTGTGTGTGTGTGTGTGTGTGTGTGTGTGTGTGTGTGTGTGTGTGCATGTGTGTGTAAGGTGCAGCTGCAAGGTGCATGTGTGATCAGGATTGGAAACTTGGCATGGTGGGGCAGGAACAGAGGCGTTTCTACAGGGAGGGCAAAGCTCTAAGTGTTGCACGAAGCCTTACCCTGTCATGTAAATCCCTCCTCTCCCTTGCTGCTGTAGCCAGTAAGCAACGCCAAGATGTTGCTGTTCCCTGTGAGGATTGGCTAAAATGGTGCAGGAGAGGAGTGATTTCCACTGCAAGGTAAGGCTTCTTGCAAACTTAGAGCTTTGCCCGCCCTGTAGAAACGCCACTGGGCGGGAAGGCATTTAACCCTTACGCTGTGGTTCTGATGCAAATGCCTGCTCCTGATCAGTAGCAGTCCTACCTTTATTGTGGGGTGGGCCAAATGCCAATGGCACTGCTGCCGTGGAGCGGGAGGGGGGCAGTGGGGCAGAGACAAATGGCCTTTTGCAAAGGAAAGCGAGGCAAGCGAAGTTCGGCCCGCATGCCCACCCCTGCATCTGTACGACTCAAAAATGGAGCGTTTGTGGACACTGGGGGCATGGCAGGGGCAGTGCAGGGGATGGAGAGGTGGAGCTGGGGCGGTGATCAGCTGACCTGGCCCTGGAGCAGAGAATCAGACCGAGTCCCAGGGCAGAGGTCTGCAACTGCTCCCGATTCACACCGGGCTGGGAGGGACTGCCATTGTTGCTTTTCTGAGGAACTTCTTTCCTAGAACATGCTTATGTCCCTAACCTATAACACTTCTACAGGGAGATTTCTCCATTCCATCCACCAGGTGCAAGGGAGTGGCAAGCAGCATGCAGGCGTCTTGTTGTCTTGTGTGCTCCCTGAGGCATCTGCTGGGCCACTGTAAGATACAGGGAGCTGGACTAGCTGGGCCTTTGGCCTGACCCAATTAGAAGAACTAAGAACTTAGAAGAACTAAGGCTCTTCTAGTGTTCTTAGGACAGCAAATTCTGTTTTATTTACCTCATATTTATCTCAGAACTTTACCTCAGAAATTTACCTCAGAATGCCAGATACAAGGGAGTGGCAACAGGATGCAGGCATCTTGTTGTCTCATGTGCTCCCCCTGAGTCATCTGGGGGGCCACTGTGAGATACAGGAAGCTGGAGTAGATGGGCCCTTGGGCTGATCCAGCGGGGCTCTTCTAGTGTTCTTAGGGTAGCAAATTCTGTTTTATTTGCCTCAGAAGTTTACCTCAGAAATTTAACTCAGAATGCTAGATACAAGGGAGTGGCAACAGGATGCAGGCATCTTGTTGTCTTGTGTGCTCCCTGAGGTATCTGGTAGTCCACTGTGAGATACAGGAAGCAGTGGTGTGCCAGATATGAAATCCCGGGCACGGAACCTAGGAAACCACATGCCCTGAATCTGCTGCATCCCAGGCCCACCCCCTCCCCTGGCCGGCATGGCCACCATCCCTCCCACCCCTCCCCAGTCCCGCCCTCCCTCCCACCCAGAGCCGCCCCTCCCTGTGCCAGCCAAATTCATCGGCACTGTGCAATCCTTGTGATTGCACAGCCTCTCTCTCTCTCTCTTTCTCTTCCTCAACCTGAAATGTGATGCCCTCTATATCTATTTCTTTCAGCCATACTGCAAACAATATTCTAGCAGCGTTCAGAATCCAGCACTCTCTGCAAAATTTGGTAGTCTTTGTATCTGTGTGTGTGTGTGTCCATCCATGTGTGCGTGTGCATTCCTTCACATGAATCATTTCAAAACAAAACAAGCCGGCGGTACACAAATCAATTCAATTGTCCCAGAATATGACAGGCTGGCTTGCGACCTGCCTCATCTGCGACATGACAATGTTGTTTGCATTCCATTAAAGTGGGTGACGGCTGCCCCATTTGTACAGAGCAGAGGTTCCTTTTGATGACAATTTGTTTGAATCATGGCTCTCCCTCCATGTATGTTCACTGCAAAAACCCCTTCACCAATTGACACTGCAACACAAGTGTCACCAAACAAAGCAGTTTATCCTTCAACACCAGCCACGCCATTGTAATATTTCTCCCCCTCTACCCCTTCACACTTGCTATTCCACTCTGCTCTTTTTAAGACCAACATTGCACCGTTACAGACAATTCATTATTTTCTGTCTCCAGCTGCATACAGCTAGTTCCTTTTTATTCTTATTTTTTTTTTCTGAGCCACTTGGAGTGGATCAGGTTCTTTTGCAAAGTTTCAAGAGCTCTTGAGAGGACTTTTGTGTTAACTCTGACAGGGGTGCAGACATCTTAACCTTTCTCAGTACTGAAGTGTGTTTAGGTTCTAGTCAATGAAGCTTCTCAGAGCCAGGCAAGAAAAAGACAGCTGTGCTTGGATTGAGCAAGTTGAAGGTCCAGCCTGTTAAATAGAAATGAACATCATATCATGCCCACCAATACAGCACAGGTGGAAACAAGGTCTGTGCAGACATTACAATGAACAGGTGGGGACATACATCAATTTAACTGAATACCCATGTAGGACCAATCCTTATGCATGTCTGCACAACCACAAGGGCAGGCGGTCTGGCTGAGTGGTAACACTGCCGCCTATGAAAGTTCAAACATCTGGGATGGCAGTTCAAGTCAGCTAGAAGTTTCTGTGAACTGCTGGTAAAATGCTGCTGATGGAGAAGAGTCTTCCCAGCTGGTGAGAGAAGTGGAGATGACGACACTTTCAGTGAGAGTGAAAGGAGTTTCCCATCAGACAAGTGTGGGAGGCAAGTGCTACCAGAGAGACACCAGACTGAGGGTGCAATCCTAACCTGGAGTTAGGCCGGCACAGTTAGGCCAGCCAAGTTTGGCTGGCAGAAGGGCCACCATAAAGCACATTTGGACCACTCTTGGGGTCAGGGAGGATGGTGCACGTGTGTGCGCTGGCCTCTCTGACTCCGACAGTGGTCCAAACACACTCCCAGGTTAGGACTGTGTCCTATGAAGGATTCCACCTGGATGGAAGACATTCTATGAAAGATTAGGACTTGTGATTGTAACAGTCCCTATATGGGGTTGAGTAAGCTTGCCTATGTAAACTACTGTGAGTAAAGTCAGAGGAGAAATCCAATGATAAAAAAGGCGGTATCATCATCATCATCATCATCATCATCAGTCTTGTTTTCCCAGGATTGCTGATAGACACAGCCATATGCCTGTTGGGCTATGCAGACATTCAGTGGCATGCATAGAAGTCAGGAGTGGGGCACACCTATGCTGGTGTGGATGCTCCTTGCACAACTGAGAGCTCAGCTGTTCCAGGGCACTTGATCACATGGACAGTTTAGACTTTGTTAGGTACTCTTGCTGTTTTCATTGCAGTTATAAACCACTTTGGGCACCATCCTTTTAAGGAGATCTGACATACAAATGAATGAGTGAGGTCCTGCTGGGGTCTGAGACAAACGGCATGGTCAAACAGGTCAGGGGTCAGGAGGACATATGAGGATCTGAGAGCCAACGGCACTGTCAAGGATGGGCTGGTGGTTGGGTTCCAGACTTGTCAGACAAGAGGTCAACATAAGAACATAAGAAGAGCCCTGCTGGATCAGGCCAAAGGCCCGTCTAGTCCAGCTTCCTGTATCTCACAGTGGCCCACCAGGTGCCTGGGGGAGCTCAGCAGACAACACTTGCATCCTGCTGCCACTCCCTTGCACTTGGCTTTCTTAAGTAGCACTGCTAACGTAAGGAGGTTGCACAATCCATCACGGCCTATAGCCCACGATGGACTTTTCCTCCAGAAAGGTCAAGAGGATTATTGGTCAAAGGAATCTTATTGGCCCCTTCTCTTAGGAATGAAAAGCCCAAAGGAGTACTTGGATAGGTTCACCAGAGACCAAATTGGCTTCCCAGATCACTTGATGCTTTCTGGCATGGCAGCCGGCTGCAATTTCTTTCTGGACACTGTGATGGGATACAACGTGGTGCAACAAAGCTTCGGTCAGCCAGTTCTTCCCACCTGTGGGCTTTTTCAATGAAGGAGATAGTAGTAAGGAGCCTGAAACCTGCTGCTGGAGACCCTGGCACAATACCAAATGGGTAGCCCAGTCCTAAGAGGCTGGAATAGCCAGGCCAGTGCAGCTGGGCTGCATCCTAAGCACATTAGGAGGAGGCGGCAGCTCAGCACAGGGCAAGGGGATGTTTTCCCCTTGCCCCCACGTAAGTCCCAGCCGGCCCTATGAGGCTGCTCGGATCTGCACCTTGCTCCAGGACGAAGCTCCAGCTGTGAGCTGTGAGTGCGTCCTGGAACTAAGCTCCTCCTGGAACTAAGTGCCTTGGAACCAAGTGCCAGGTAGGCGAGTTGAGCAGCTGTGCAAGTTCAGCAGCAGGGTGAGTAAGCCAGGGCCCCAAAACACTGCCCCTTCAGCTTCTGCGAGAAGCGGAGCAGCCAATTCCCACATCTAACATAGCTATGCAGGCAGACAGACAGCAGCAGGGTGGGGGCTATCCAGTGTTTTGCACTGAGTGCCACATATACGACTATATGCCTCTTGGGCATAAGTCATGGGTGTGTCCTCACTGCAAGGAGCTCCGAGCACTCAGGGAACGAGTCTGCTCCCTAGAGTCCTTGGTTGCGGACCTGGAGAAGCAGAGGCAGGTAGAAAGGGACCATGGTGAGACTTCCGGGGACTTGCAGGCTTCGTCCCACCCTCAGAGGGGCAGCCCCTCGGCTGCTGGGGTAGGAAGTCTCAGGGCTGGAGAACATCACTCTGGAGAAGAAGGAAACAATCCTCTAGTGGGGACCTCTTCTTCAGGTGACTGGCCCATATCCAGTCGCACTAAGGATACTCCTCGGCTGGAGGGGGGTCGGGGGCATCTTGTAGTGGGAGATTCTATAGTTAGGAATATGGAGAGGGGGGGGGTCTGTGACGGATGTGAGGACCGCATGGTGACATGCCTGCCTGGTGCGAAGGTTGCGGACATCACGTCTTGTCTAGACAGGTTGGTAGAGAGCGCTGGGGAGGAGGTAGCAGTGGTGGTGCACATTGGCACCAACGACGTGGGAAAATGTAGCCGGGCAGTCCTGGAGTCCAAATTTAGGTTGTTAGGGAGGAAGTTGAAAACCAGGACCCCAAAGGTAGCATTCTCAGAAGTGCTGCCTGTTCCACGTGCAGAGCCAGGTAGGCAGGCGGAGATTAGAAGTCTCAATGTGTAGATGAGATGGTGGTGTCAGGAGGAGGGGTTTAGATTTATTAGGCACTGGGGAGCATTTTGGGGCAAGCCAAGCCTGTACAAGAAGGACGGGCTGCACTTGAACCAAAATGGAACCAGACTGCTGGCGTGTAATATTAAAAAGGGAGCAGAGCAGCGTTTAAACTAAACCCCGGGGAAAGCCGACAGGAGCCAAGTGGCATCCGGTTCAGGACTCCTCAACCCTAGGGAATAAGGGTGGCGAGGTGACAGAAGAACAAGGTAATGATAGTGTAGGAATTACGAGTAGAAGCATAATGGGAAGTGATAGTGAGTTCAGCAGAATAAGAGACTGCAGAGCTAAAGGTGGAAAAAAGCAGTCCTTCTTTGGGGACCCCATATACAGGTGCTTTTATACTAACGCTCAGAGTCTTCGAGCAAAGATAGGACAATTGGAATGTTCAGTGGCTAGGGAGAATATTGACATAGTGGGCATAACAGAAGCCTGGTGGAATGCGGAGAACCAGTGGGATACCGCAATACCAGGCTATAAACTTTACAGGAGGGACAGGGAGGGGCGTGTTGGAGGTGGGGTGGCCATCTATGTCAAAGAAAGGATAGATTCCAGAAGCGTAGAGGTTGAAGGTGGGTCTGACTCTACCACAGAAGCATTGTGGGTTAAACTATTAGGTCCAAGGAGTGATGTAACAGTGGGTGGGTGTTATTGCCCCCCAGATCAAGAACCTGAAAGGGACCTTGAGATGAGGCAACTAATTAGGGAGGCATCAAAGAGGGGTAGGATTGTGGTCATGGGGGATTTTAATTATCCCCATATCGACTGGGTCAATTTGTGTTCCAGTCAAGAAAGGGAGACAGGGTTTCTCGACATGCTAAACAGTGCTGTCATTCAAATGATTTAGGAACAGGAACTCAATATTGAGTTCAAATTCAAATGTTGGGAAAAAAAACAACAACCCGGAAGCAGCCACGGAGCCCGTTAGGATCCGGAACGCCCGTTCTGGTCCGTTCCCCCTGAATGACATCACTGCCTTCTCCCCAGTGGGCTGCAGACTCACCAGAGTGGCTGCTGACTCCACGTGTGTGGCTGGAGGGAGCAAGGAAGGGGGCTGTGCAGGACGGGACTTCTCCACTGCAGCCATTCCCCCTTCGCCCCCTAGGAATCCAGAGTCGCTCCCTTTAACCCTCTAAGTGCCAGCCAACCAAGAAGAAAAGCTCTTGCAGAGGAATCAGGAGGGGGGAGGAGGGAGAGTGAAGTGGGCGGAGTCAGCCCTAATTTTAACTAGTGGAACTGAGTTCCCCCGCGTTCCCCCTGCATGACATCACTGATGCTAAATGCTTGTGCCTTGGAGCAACTTGTCATGGAGCCCACCAGAGGACAGGCGACTCTGGATATAATACTGTGTAACACCCAGGACCTGGTTAGGGATGTCAATGTTACAGAGCCATTAGGGAACAGTGACCATGCTGCGATCTGTTTCGCCATGCATGTTGGGGGTAGTATGCCAAATAAATCTGATACAAAAACCCTTGACTTTCAAAGGGCAAGTTTCCCACAAATGAGGAAACTAGTTAGGATGAAGTTAAAAGGGAAGGTGAAAAAAGTCCAAACACTGGAGAAAGCATGGAGGTTGTTTAAAATAACAGTAGTAGAAGCCCAGGGGAAGTGTATCCCACAAAGAAAGAAGGGCTCAGCTAAATGCAAGAGGGTGCCAGCATGGGTAATGGACAAAGTTAGAGAGGCTGTAAAGGGCAAGGAAGCTTCCTTCCATAAGTGGAAGTCTTGCCCAAATGAAGAAAATTAAAAGGACCATTGTTGTTGTTGTTGTTGTTCAGTCGCTAAGTCGTGTCCGACTCTTCGCGACCCCATGGACCACAGCACGCCAGGCCTCCCTGTCCTCCACTAGCTTCCGGAGTTCACCCAATTTCATGTTCATCGCTTCGGTGACACTATCTAACCATCTCATCCTCTGCCGCCCCCTTCTCCTTTTGCCTTCAATCTTTCCCAGCATGAGGGTCTTTTCTAAAGAGTCCTCTCTTCTCATCAGGTGGCCAAAGTATTGGAGCTTCAGCTTCAGCATTTGTCCTTCCAGGGAGCAATCAGGCTTGACTTCCTGTAGGATGGACCGATTGGACCTCTTTGCAGTCCAGGGGACTCTCAAGAGTCTTCTCCAGCACCATAATTCGAAAGCATCTATTCTTCGGCGCTCTGCCTTTCTTATGGTCCAGCTCTCACAGCCATACATAGCTACTGGGAAAACCATAGCTTTGACTATGCGAACCTTTGTTGGCAGGGTGATGTCTCGGCTTTTGATTAAGTTGTCTAAGTTCGCCATAGCTTTCCTCCCAAGAAGTAAACGTCTTTTAATTTCATGGCTGCAGTCACCATCTGCGGTGATCTTGGAGCCCAGGAAGATAAAGTCTGTCACTGCTTCCATTTCTTCCCCTTCTATTTGCCAGGAAGTGATGGGAGTGGTGGCCATGATCTTAGTTTTTTTAATGTTGAGCTTCAAGCCAATTTTGGCACTTTCCTCTTTCACCCTCATCAGCAGGTTCTTTAAGTCTTCCTCACTTTCTGCCATTAGAGTGGTGTCGTCTGCATATCTGAGGTTGTTGATATTTCTCCCAGCGATCTTGATTCCAGCTTGTGAATCATCCAGCCCTGCCTTCCTCATGATGTACTCTGCATATAAGTTAAATAAGCAGGGTGACAGGATACAGCCTTGTCGTACTCCTTTCCCAATTTGAAACCAGTCGGTTGTTCCATGTCCAGTTCTAACTGTTGCTTCCTGGCCCACGTACAGGTTTCTCAGAAGACAGATAAGGTGGTCTGGTACTCCCATCTCTTCAAGAACTTGCCACAGTTTGTTGTGATCCACACAATCAAAGGCTTTAGCATAGTCAATGAAGCAGAGGTAGATGTTTTTCTGGAACTCTCTGGCTTTCTCCATGATCCAGCGAATGTTGGCAATTTGATCTCTAGTTCCTCTGCCTCTTCGGAAACCAGCTTGTACATCTGGTAGTTCTCGATTCACATACTGCTGAAGCCGAGCTTGTAGGATTTTGAGCATGACCTTGCTAGCATGTGAAATGAGTGCAATGGTGCGGTAGTTTGAACAATCTTTGGCATTGCCCTTCTTTGGGATTGGAATGTAAACTGATCTTTTCCAGTCTTGTGGCCACTGCTGGGTTTTCCAAATTTGCTGGCATATGGAGTGCAGCACTTTGACAGCATCATCTTTTAAGATTTTCAGTAATTCCACTGGAATGCTGTCACCTCCACTAGCTTTGTTGTTAGTGAGGCTTTCTAAAGCCCACTTGACTTCACACTCCAGGATGTCAGGTTCAAGCTCAGTGACCGCACCATTGTGGTTATCAGGAACATTGAGATCGGCCTTATAGAGTTCCTCTGTGTATTCTTGCCACCTCTTCTTAATCTCATCTGCTTCTGTTAGGTCCTTGCCGTTTTTGTCCTTTATTGTGCCTACCTTAGCATGAAATTGTCCTTTGACATCTCCAATTTTCTTGAAAAGATCTCTAGTCTTTCCCATTCTATTGTTTTCCTCTATTTCTTTGCATTGCTCATTGAGGAAGGCCTTCCTATCTCTCCTTGCTGTTCTCTGGAAATCTGCATTCAGTTGGGTATATCTTTCCCTTTCTCCCTTGCTTTTGGCTTCCCTTCTTTCCTCAGCTATTTTTAAAGCCTCTTCAGATAGCCACTTTGCCTTCTTGCATTTCTTTCTCTTTGGGATGGTTTTAGTTGCTGCTTCCTGTACAATGTTACAGACCTCCGTCCAAAGTTCTTCAGGCACTCTGTCTACCAAATCTAAGCCTCTAAATCTGTTTGTCACCTCCACTGTATATTCGTTTGGGATCTGATTTAGGTCATACATGGAGGGCCTAGTGCTTTTCCCTACTTTTTTAAGTTTAAGCCTGAATTTGGCAATAAGAAGCTCATGATCTGAGCCACAGTCAGCTCCAGGTCTTGTTTTTACTGCCTGTATAGAGCTTCTCCACCTTTGGCTGCAAAGAATGTAATCAATCTGATTTCGATGTAGACCATCTGGTGAAGTCCATGTGTACAGTCGCCGTTTGTGTTGCTGGAAAAGGGTATTTGCTATGACTAATGTGTTCTCCTGACAAAACTCTATCAGTCTTTGCCCTGCTTCATTCTGTACTCCAAGACCAAACTTGCCTGTTACTCCTATTACCTCTTGACTGCCTACTTTAGCATTCCAATCCCCTATGATGAGAAGGACATCTTTTTTGGGTGTTAATTCTAGAAGCTGTTCTAGGTCTTCATAGAAACGGTCAACTTCTTCCTCTTCAGCACCAGTGGTTGGGGCGTAGACTTGGATTACTGTGATGTTGAAAGGTTTGCCTTGGATCCGAATTGAAATCATTCTATCACTTTTGAGATTATACCCCAGTACTGCTGTTCTCACTCTCTTGTTCACTATGAAGGCTACTCCATTTCTTCTAAGGGATTCCTGCCCACAGTAGCAGATATAATGGTCATCTGAATTAAATTCTCCCATTCCTGTCCATTTTAGTTCACTAACTCCCATGATGTCGATGTTCAGCCTTGACATCTCACGTTTGACTACATCTAACTTACCTTGATTCATAGATCTGACGTTCCAGGTTCCTATACAGTATTGCTCTTTGCAGCATCGCACTTTCCTTTCACTTCCAGACACATCCACAGCTGAGCTTCCTTCCGGTTTTGGCCCAGCTACTTCACTCTTTCTGGAGCTACTAGTACTCGTGTTCTGCTCTTCCCCAGTAGCATAATGGACACCTTCCGACCTGAGGGTCTCATCTTCCAGTGTCATATCGTTTAGCCTTTTAGTTTTGTAATCCATGAGGTTTTCTTGGCAAGAGTACTGGAGTGGGTTGCCATTTCCTTCTCCAGTGGATCACGTTTAGTCAGAACTCTCTACTATGACCTGTCCATCTTGGGTAACCCTACATGGCATAGCTCACAGCTTCACTGAGCTACTCAAGCCCTTTCGCCACGACAAGGCAGTGATCCATGAAAGGGAAAAGGACCATAAACTCTGGCAAAAGACATGTAAGAAGGTGATATGGGAGGCCAAGAAAGACTTTGAGGAACGCATGGCTAGCAACATAAAGATGAATAATAAAAGCTTTTTAAAATATATTAGTAGGAAACCTGCCAGAGAGGCAGTTGGCCCGCTGGATGGTGAGGGAGGGAAAGGGGAGATTTGCCATCGTACAAATCAATGGTAAGGCCGCACCTGGAATATTGTGTCCAGTTCTGGTCGCCGCATCTCAAAAAGGACATAGTGGAGTTGGAAAAGGTGCAGAAGAGAGCGACAAAAATGATTACGGGGCTGGGGCACCTCCCTTACGAAGAAAGACTGCAGCGTTTGGGACTCTTCAGTCTAGAAAAAAAGCGCCTGAGGGGGGACATGATTGAGACATACAAAATTATGCACGGAAGGGATAAAGTCGATAGAGGGATGTTCTTTTCCCTCTCTCAAAACACCAGAACCAGGGGGCATCCACTAAAACTGAGGGTTGGGAGAGTTAAAACAGATAAAAGGACGTACTTTTTTACCCAGCGGGTAGTTAATCTGTGGAACTCTTTGCCACAGGAGGTGGTGATGGCATCTGGTCTTGATGCCTTTAAGAGGGGATTGGATGGATTTCTGGAGGAAAGGTCCATCATGGGCTATAGGCAATGATGGATTGTGCAACCTCCTTACAAAGGTGGTGGGCTACTGGTACCGGGTGCAAGGGAGTGGCAACAGGATGCAAGCATCTTGTTGTCTCCTGCCTCCCTGGGGCACCTGGTGGGCCGCTGTGAGATACAGGAAGCTGGACTAGATGGGCCTTTGGCCTGATCCAGCAGGGCTCTTCTTATGTTCTTAAAAGGGGACTTAATGATTGCAGAGAAATTAAATGAATTCTTTGCATCTGTCTTCATGACAGAAGACCTTGGGTAGTTACCACTGCCTAAACAGTCCCTTTTGACTAGGGAACTAAGTCAGATAGAAGTTAAAAGAGAGGATGTGTTGGATTTAATTGATAAATTAAAGATAAATAAGTCATTGGGCCCAGATGGCATTACCCAAGAGTTATTAAGGAGCTAAAGAATGAAGTTGCTGATCTCTTGACTATAATAAGCAACTTGTCCCTTAAAACTGCCACGGGACCAGAGGATTGGAGAATAGCAAATGTCACACCAATCTTTAAAAAAGGTAGGAGGGGGGACCCAGGAAACTAAACTGAGGATGTCAGCCTCACATCCATCCCAGGTAAGATGGTGGAAAGTCTCATCAAAGACATCCTAAAACATATAGAAACCAAACCTTGCTGGCGGAGAATCAGCATGGCTTCTGTAAGGGTAAGTCTTGCCTCACAAACCTTTTGGAATTCTTAGAAAAGGTCAACAGGCATGTGGATGTTGGTGAACCAGTAGATATTATATATCTGGATTTTCAGAAAGCATTTGACACAGTCCCTCACCAAAGGCTGCTGAAAAAACTTCACAGTCAGGGAATAAGAGGTCAGGTCCTCTTGTGGATTGAGAATTGGTTGAGGATCAGGAAGCAGAGAGTGGGGATTAATGGGCAATTTTCACAGTGGAGAGAGGTGAAGAGCAGTGTGCCCCAGGGATCTGTCCTGGGACCAGTGCTTTTTAACTTATTCATAAATGACCTGGAGACAGGCATAAGCAGTGAGGTGGCCAAATTTGCAGATGACACTAAACTTTTCTGGGTGGTGAAAACTAGAAAGGATTGTGAAGAGCTCCAGAAGGATCTCTCAAAACTGGGAGAATGGGCAATAAAATGGCAGATGCGTTTCAGTGTAAATAAGTGCAAAGTAATGCATATTGGGGCAAAAAATCAAAAATTCACATATAGGTTAATGGGTTCTGAGCTGTCAGTGACAGACCAGGAGAGAGATCTTGGGGTGCTAGTGGACAGTTCAATGAAAATGTCGACCCAGTGTGCAGCGGCAGTGAAGAAGGCAAATTCCATGTTAGGGATAACTAGAAAAGGGATTGAGAATAAAACAGCCAATATTGTATTGCCATTGTACAAGGCAATGGTAAGGCCACACCTAGAGTATTGCGTACAGTTTTGGTCTCCACATCTCAAAAAGGACATAGTGGAATTAGAAAAAGTACAGAAAGGAGCAACTAAAATGATTACTGGCGGTGGTGTTATTCTACCGGAACGCTGGGCGGGACATCCGGGTGATCGACAGCCCGCCTGTCGCGTTCTGCAGCATTACGCCCATGGAGGTATTATACACTGGAGAGGACATGACATCATTTTCTTGAAGCCATGGGTCTATCAATATGGCTGACTCAGATCATCGCCGCAAAGGAGGAGGATTGCCGCGAATTCACGAATAAAACTCTCCCTGCACGCGTGTAAAAGTTAATTTCAACCTCTTTAAGCATGCCTGCATGTTCTGCATAATGGGTGTGAGAATCGCTGTTCGAAAAATGGGATTTAATTTCCACGGAAAGATTCATGTATTCACATTACATTGGTTCAATAAAACTACCGTTCAGTGAGTACAGAATTTTTTTTTATGGGGCATGACCGTTTTATTTTTGCTTGTGTAGATTTCAAAAAATAAGTCTGTCAAAATAGTGCAATCCGAGCCGCGGTGGTTGTGTAAGCCGGCAGCAACCCATGCGTAAACCGGGGCTGAGATTAGAGAAACGCCGCTCGCACGCCTTTTGCGTGCCTCGGTTCCAAGCCGGCGGCTCAGCTCTTGCACAGGCAGCGTAGCGGGCTACGACAATAATACACGTTTTTATTTTGGTAAGTTTTTATTTCAGGAGTAAACTATTCAGTCCTAAACAGTATGCGCAAAGCAATCTGAAATGCTTGGAATCAGCATTGTTTTGATTTCAAAAACATGGCCGCTAAGCCCGCCCCCTGGCTTCAACTCTGCCACATTACTTCTTAAGGCAGGGCCATGGGTTGGTTACGCAGTTTGCGTAAAGTACGCAAGCAGCATAATTGGTTACGCAAACGGCGTAACGCTGCGAAACACGATGGGCGGGCTGTTGATCACCCGGATGTCCCGCCCAGCGTTCCGGTAGAATAACACCACTGATTACTGGGCTGGGGCACCTCCCTTACAAGGAAAGGTTACAGCATTTGGGGCTCTGCAGTCTAGAAAGAAGGCGCCTGAGAGGGGACATGACTGAGACATACAAAATTATGCATGGAGTGGATAGAGTAGGTAAAGGGAATCTCTTTTCCCGCTCACACAATACCAGAACAAGGGGATATCCTCTGGATGAGTCAGAACAAACAAAAGAAAGCATTTCTTTACCCAGCATGTAATTAGAATGTGGAACTCCTTGCCACGAGATGTGGTGAGATGTGGTGATGGCATTGGGACTGGATGCCTTTAAAAGGGGATTGGATAAATTTATGGAGGAAAACTCCATTACAGTTACAAGCTGTGAAGGGTATGTCCAGTCTGAGATTAGCTGGTCGCTCATCATGAGGGCCGGGTAGGAATTTTTTTCTGTCATCCAAATTGGCCAAGTATGGATGGCAGGTTTTTTTGCCTACCCCAGACTGGCGAGGGAGGGATGGGTGTTCAGTAGGTTACATGAGTTACACTGTGCTTAATAAAGTTAAACCTAAACCTCAGTCTGGTGTTCAAAGGTAATAGTCTACTTTAAAATGCCAGATGCAGGGGAATGGCAGCAGGACACAATGGTTGTCTTGCGTGCTCCCTGGGGCATCTGGTGGGCCACTGTGGGATGCAGGAGACTGGACTGGATGGGCCTTTGGCCTGATCCAGCAAGGCTTTTTCTTATGTTCTGATGAAGGGAAGAGGTCTTATCTCAGCTAATGGATACTAATTGCTCTGAGTCCCTGGAGAATGGCTGCAGCCTGTTGCCAAGGTAAGAGAAGCTTTTTTAACGGCTGAATGCTAATTAACAGCATGATTTCATTTAGCGTGGGTTTTTTTTTCATCCACAAAGTTTCCTGGAATGAACCCTTGTGGATAAAAAGGCTCTACCTGTAGATTACTTTTTCCAGTTAGAAATATTATTGTGGCTGCATCCTCTGACACTGTATTGCCTATAGGCAGGGGGTTGGACTAGATGACCTTGTAGGTCCCTTCCAACTCTATGATTCTAGTACTCTAGTACACTTACCTAATACATTTTTAAAATCAAGAAAAATGAGGACTTGGAACTAGAATAAAAACACATAACATTATTTTCTGCCTTTCAAATCATGAAATCTGCAAGAAGAACAGCGTTTTCAAACATCCCAAGATTGGGTCCTAAGGAATAATCGGTTTAGTTGCAAGCAGCTCAGTCTGGTCACATATTTGAAAGCAAGACTGTTTATTCCTCTGGTGCCATATATACTAGGAGGAAAACAACACATTGCTGTGATATAGCACATGATCATATCAGGTCTAAATGCATCTCACCTGCTCCACTTAAAATGGCAAAGCATTTTGCAAGAGTTGATGGCAAAACACCAATTGGCAAAAGGCTATGCTTTAGATTATGTTTTTGTGGGCATTTACAGGCACATACATTGCACCTCCATTCCAGTTCCCCGTGTTGATGTTTAAGTAAATATTAGCACTATATAAAATAGAAAGTAGAATACAAAGAAAACAACAAGCAAAACTCCTACACATAGTATGACCTTCATAGCACTCAAACACCTGGATATTCTCAATGGAAATGGCAAGTTCCTTTGATTTTCTTCTGCTTCTAGCTCAGATTCAGCTGTAATAGAATCTGACACAGAGGACTCAACCTCTTGGGGCAAAGAGGAAGAAGAAAAAAAGTATGAAAAGGAGGTTAGGACTAGGGAGTGGCTGTGGTAAACACATTTTTTTGCCGTAGCAGTCCCAACACTTCAAGTGGTAGCTCTTCATTCACTTTCTGAATGTTCCTTCACGTCAAGTTTTGACTCAAGATGCAACTACTACCCATGAGTTTAAGTTTCACAGACTCAGAAAGAAAAGGACAGTTGTTGGAAGACTCCGTCTCGCTTGTCAGGTCTCTCGGCTTGATTTTGTAGCCAGCCCAGTTATCACTATTATAATCCATTACTATCAGTTCCTGCCATCGAGAAATCATCTTACCTAGTACTACCTACATTAAGACCACATTAACTCCTAACCTAGAGTTAGGCCAGCAAAGTTCGGCAGGCACAAAGGCCACCGTAAATCGCATTTGGACCACTCTCGGAGTCAGGGAGGATGGCGCACATCTGTGTGCTGGCCTCTCTGACTCCCAGAGTGGTCCAAACATACTTCATGGTGTCTTTTGTGCCAGCCAAGCTTTGCTGGCCTAACTATGCCAACCTAACTCCAGGTTAGGATTGTGCCCTTAATGTGGGTCCTTCTGCAAGTGCTCTCCCATACAGCCATACTATCCACACTTTTCTGAGAGCAAGTCCCATTTACTGTAATGGGACTTATTTCTGAGTAGACATGCCAAGGATTGGCTCCCAGTCAGTTATGGCCTCTCCCAGCTAAATTAAGCTGGGCGCTCTCCAAGGTGCTGCTGGTACAAGACCAGTATGATTCCGTGATATCATGGACCAATTCCAATTTGCTCGAAAATGTGAAAGCACCATGACTTGGAGACTCAAAACCACAAAGAGGTCTGATATGAATTTTCATGCTGGCTGCTTTGCACTTCTGCACATAGAGTACAAATTTCTGGGTCTTCCATCCACTGAGAAGCATGGAGAAGAGTATTGTTGCTTCTTATATGCAAGACAGAATTAATGGACAAATCTGTCAATGGATATTAAGAACATAAGAACATAAGATTCAGAGCCCTGCTGTATTAGGCCAAGGGCCCATCTAGTCCAGCTTCCTGTATCTCACCGTGGCCGACCAGATGCCTCAGGGAGCACACAAGACAAGAAGATGTCTGTATCCCATTGCCACTCCCTTGCACCTGGCATTCTGAAGTAGCCTATTGCTAATGTAAGGAGGTTGCACCACCCATCATGGCCTATAGCCCACGATGGACTTTTCCTCCAGAAATCTGTCCAGTCCCCTTTTAAAGGCGTCTAGGCCAGAGGCCATCACCACCTCCTGCGGCAAAGAGTTCCACAGATTAATGACCCGCTGGGTTAAAAAATTATTTCCTTTTATTCGTTCTAACTCTCCCAAACTCAATTTTAGTGGATGTCCCCTGGTTCTGGTGTTGTGAGAGAGGGAAAACCTCTGTCGACAATATCCCTCCTGTGCATAATTTTGTATGTCTCAATCATGTCCCTCCTCAGGCACCTTTTTCTCTAAACTGAAGAGTCCCAAATACTACTTAGAACCTCCATATTCACAGGCAATGTTTCTGAATACCAGATGCTGTGGACAAACAACTAGGGAGAACTCTTACCTTCCTGTTTCTGGGTTTTCCAGAGGCTTCTGGTCTCCATTGCAAAAAAGGAGGCTAGATGCTGCTGCTCTTACACAAAATACTTGCATCATTAATACAATCCAAAATGGGACATTCCCTTTTGGGATAGCAGTATATTACTAATCTTTCAACCGTGTGAGGGTGCTCGTGTCAAAGACAGGCTGAAGTCATTCTTTCTTGAAAGCCTTTAGTGTTTGTGCAAAGATAATCCTCTTGAGAAATAAAATTGTAGACCACTGCATCGAATATGCCACGGCTTCAGCTATGTAACTGCCTTTGCTCAGAGTAAATTGTAGGACACCCTGCTGCGGACAGCAGAAAGTTTGGTGCTTAGAAATGACCTTGAAAGCACCCTGGCTGAGCTCAGCCCTCCAGATGGGATGCAGGATGAAAGCCAGTCTTATGGTTAACCAAGTTAACAGACCACAGAAGGCTTTCGAGGTCAATGCTTCAACTATATGCTTTGGGGAGCAGAGATGCATGTGTGTGTGTGTGTGTGGGTGGGTGGGTGTGCATGTGTGTGAAAGTATGCACACATACTATACCTAGGCATGCACATGAGCCAACATAATATAACTTGCAAGTCTGTGTAAGTGTCCTAGCTGATGATCTTCCTGATACGGAAGCTACCGAAAAGGATAACAGTGCCACTGCCAGCCGTATGCCAGGGCACTGGACTGAGGGTCAGGTGGTCAAACTTTACATGAATTGCATTTTGAATCAGTTGGGTGGGGGGAGGAAATGCACCATCCCTCTATGCAAGGTGTGCTCCTCCATCATTGGAGGCTGGGGCACCCAGTGCCAGGAGTATAGGGCATATGTTGGGGCGTATGTTAGCTTTCCCAAAAGAGAGGATAATGACTGAAGAGGACTAACTACAGGGGACTAACGAAGATCGCAATCCTAACCTGGAGTTAGGGCAGCACAATTAGGTCAGCAAAGCTTGGCAGGCACAAGGGACATTGCAAGGTTTGTTTGAACCACTCTCAGAGTCAGAGAGGCCAGCACACAGACGTGTGCTATCCTCCCTGACTCCGAGAGTGGTCAAAACATGCTTTATGCCCTTGTGCCGGCCAAACTTTGCTGGCCTAACTCCAGGTTAGGATTGCACTCTCAACCAACTACAATAGTTTTGTGTGGCTCTTTGAGTAACTTATCATGGAAGGGTTTCAAAAGCTGCACCTGCCCAAATTCCCTCTGCTATGCAATGGTTAAAGGTATAGTCATTCTATTTCAGATTGGATCTGGTAACCCTATCTAACATGCTACAAGGTTCTAGGTAAGGTGAAAATCAAACCGTATTCTGTTCCCCTCCCAACTAAAACAGAATTTGCATTGCTGTTTTGCTTGGGCCAGGATGTGAGGGAATCCAGTAGAACACCACTGCTAACTGGGCAAGAGGCACTTCTTCAAGTGGTGCTCCTCTTATATTTAGAAGAGGGAGAGTAATTGTCCCTTTTCACCCCTGCGCAGTCTTTCTAGGAGCTGGTGGTGGTGGTCTGCCTTTTTTTTTTTTTAGATTGTGAGCCCTTTGGGACAGGGAGCCATTTATTATTATTACTATTTGCCTGTAAACCGTTTTGTGAACTTCGTGTTGAAAAGCGGTATAGAAGTATTTGTTGATTGATTGATTGATTGATTGATATCAGTCATTCAATTTGAAAAAGGAAAATGTTGTAAGGCATTCCACCTTAATCTCCATTTGTGACATGGCTTGCCTTGTGCCAGAGTTTTCCATATATTGCGCACAATTGTATTCAGTTGAACTTGAAGTTTCTTTTGGAGGGCTAGAAAAAGGGGTAGTTGTGGAAGAAACTCTAAGGCTGCAGTCCTAAGTGTACTTAATGTGGAAGGATGTCCAGCTGAAATCAATGGGCCTTACTTACAAGTAGCTATGTTTAGGATCAGGGTGTTAAATATAAAGTTCCGCTGCTATATTGCTGAGCTGGAACAGCATGGAAGTGGTTTTCTTTTTCTAAAGTAGGCAATTTGATTTCTCATCTGAAGTAGGTTCTTTGTTTTAAAAAGTTTACAGGCCACTGCTACAAATGCTGAAGGCTGCTGACAGTCCACAATAAAGCAGTCCACTCAAACCATTAAAGCAAGCCCTTAAAATCTCTATAGTAAAAATTGCCAGCAAAAAGAGCTTGATACATTATCCCTTACAAATGCTAACCCAATGGGCAGCCCAATCCTACTGAAATCCCAGCATGGCGGTGCAGTCACTGCCAAAGTAGTTTCCACCGCATCCCATGGGGAATTTTGGGCTGATGGGGTAAGGGGACATTTGTCTCCTTTGCCCTGGGATAAGCCCCAGCAGCTGCTATGGGGCAGCTGGGAGCATTGAATCGGGAAATGGCTTTGGATTTGGCATGTGCTGCCAACCAATCCCACCCCCCTCCCAGGCCTGATCCACCCTAATCCCCACCACTACACCATTCCACCCTTCCTCCCCTGCCAGTTCAACCCCCTGCCCCCTCCCTCCAACCCCCTGCCAGAGGCGTATGGAGGGTGCCACTGGGGGAGGTGGGTGTGGTGAGTGCCGGCTGCAATGGGGTTTCCCCCCTGCCCTCCTATGTGTCTGGATAGGTCCAGAATTGAGCGGATCCGGGAGCAGGATGTGTGCCGGGTGACACAGGGGGCGGGGAGGAGGCGCCAATGGTGCAGTGATGTCATCCACCCTGGCACACGGCAAGCTGGGTACGACACTGCCCCTGCACAGGTTTAAACAGCTCTGGCAAGTGTCTATGGGTCTGCTGGCATGTGGGAGGCCACCATGGTCTCCGTGTCCGTGGGTTGCAGTGCACATCAACAGCTGCTTTGAGACAACCATAAAGCAGCCTCTGCTTGTGCAACAGTAGTTACACCGGGAGGGGAGTGGGCAGCAGCGTCATGCAGCCGGAACGCTGGGCGGGAGGAACGGGTGAGCGGTAGCCCGCCCGTTGCATACCGCTCCGTTTCGCCGTCTTCCCCACCCCCGCGGGGGCGGAGAAGATGGCGAACCGGAGCAGTACGCAACGGGCAGGCTGCCGCTCACCCGTTCCTC
>JAJKFI010000025.1:64124-88853 GCA_029204185.1 Lerista edwardsae
CACACACACACACACACACACACACACACACACACACACACACACACACTCCTGGGACCAGTCAGGCCTGAAGTGCACCTCCGGAGAAATGTGAGTTCCCCCTGAAAGTTGGGCCTCCTGTGGATCCTCCCATGCTTTGAGAAACATTGCTCATTTACCATTTGCCTCCTTCTGTTGTGAGTGTTGTAGTTGCTATAGTGATAGCTTCAATAGTTTCACCTTTTCCTCCTCTGTGTATTCATGATGAAGGTCAAGGCTGGGATATACAACCTGAGGTCAGAGGTCTGACAGAGAGTGATAACTCATCAGGAAGTAGATGAGCTTGTGGTGGAGCTTGTCTTCCCTGGGAGATCTGACTTCCAGGTAATCATAGACTGAAACATTTGAGAACATTCCCTTAGCCCTCTGGCCCCAGACCCTCTTCTCACTTGGGCAAATTTCTTGGACTGGCCACAGCCTACAGTCAGTAGTGGAATCTGCAAATGAAGAAGTGGAACGCTGGGCGGGACTTAGGCGGGACTTTGATTGGCAGCCCATCCACTCCGTTCTGATGCCCCCTCCGCCCGCCATGCAGGCTGCCCTGGCCTCGGAGGGGGCGCCTGCTCGCCCGGGGGGGGGAAGGGTGGCAATGCAGCACTCCCTTAACCCTGGGGTATGCCATAGTACTAATTAGCAAGTATCTAGCATTTTCCAAATATTCACATATCTCATCTTACAACACTATCCCATGCATAGCTACTCAAAAGTAAGTCCCATTTGGGTCAATGGAGCTTACTCCCAGGAAAGTGTGCATAGGATTGCAGCCTCAGTCATTATAACGTCAGTTTTGAAAGGAATTTACACAGCATCACTTTTATTATTCTCCATACTGCAAATTCGTAGGGTGGGGTGGAGAGCAAGGAAATACGGCCATGCCTAATGTAATGCTACTTAGGGTGCAATCCTAACGCACTTTTCAGCACTGACTTAGCTGTGTCAACAGGGCATGTGCTGCATCCTGCAGTGGAGTAGTAGTCACAGAGGCTTCCTCAAGGTAAACCTGGTGAACCCGGTGCTGGAAAGTTGGTTAGGATTGCGCCCTTAATGCGTTTCTGACTGAAGTGAACTTTGAAGAGCTTCTCTGCTTATAGCTCACACTCATAGCCACTATGCTATTCCATTTGTAAAAGACCACATAACCTCAATATGTTTATATGCTAGATCAATGATATTCAACACTGCACACTGACCTCTATGGTCTTTGCCTTTTGTGATGTCACTTCCGGCTTCCAGTTGACTCTTCCAGGTTCTGTGGCTCTGTTTCTAGGGCAAAGCTGGATGAAGAAGGAGGACAGGAAAGTAATTGCTATAAACCAGCCATTTTCAACCACTGTGCCACAGCACATTGGTGTGCCAATGAGTGGTCCACAGGTGCGCCGTGGGAATTTGGGGGAAGGTCTTTTATTAGTAGGGCCAATAGGGGATGTGAGCCCCCCCCCCACATTGGCAGCATGGTGTGCCTTGTCAATTGTCAAAAAGCTGTTGGTGTGCCTTGACAATTTTAGTACCTTCTCAGTGTGCCATGAGATGAAAAAGGTTGAAAATCGCTGCTATAGAAAGTTGGCCTAGAAACGCAGCCACAGAACCAGGAAGAGTTTTTTCAACCATTTTCAACCACTCTGCTCCAAACTCCTGTGGTACACAGGCAGACCTTTCACAGTATACCAATGTGCCATGGCACCGCGGTTGAAAATCTATGCTAGAATATTCCAGATCCGAGAGTATATGAGACCAGCTGTGTAGCTGAAGGGGGTCACAGGACCTTGGGTGCCACTCCGTGTTCCTGCCTCCCTTGCCACAGCCAGTCTTGGCATTATTGCATGCTTTGGAATCAGGGCCGGCCCAATGCGGGGCATTCCTGTGGGCCCCCCCACACACTCCCCATAGGGCCCCCCACTCACCAAGAAGAGCACTTGTGGAGCCACACACAAAGTGTGGCACCTGGAAATAGTTGGTGGTGACAGGATGACGTCACTGCCAACTGCTTCCAGGAGGCCCATTTTGGGAACTTCAGAAGCTGAGGCAGGTGAGAGGGCCCAAGGTAAAGCTGCTCTGCTTGCCCCACTGACCTACAATCCTGAGAGATCCTGACTGCAGCAGGAAGCAATATGCTCATTGCACTGGTGCGGGACCCCCCAAAGCATGGGGCCCGATGCGATGGCATTGATCACATTCAGTGATGTCATGCAGGGGGTACGCGGGGGTACGCGAGTACCGGTTTCTAGGATTATGGCTGGCCCCGCCCATTCGCCCGCCCACTCGTTGACTCCGCCCCCTGCAATGTTTGAATTTCCTGCACGTTTGAGTTGCCTGCATGTTCTCAGAGCCAGGCAGGCAGCAAGCGGAGCCTTGCCTTGCCTTGCCACTGAAAAATGAGCTGCTCTGGGGTTTTGGAACTGTTGGGTCACTTTAACATGATGCCAGGCCTCCTTAACATGTTCTGGGGGTGCTGTGGAATACTGTTGCAACTGTTGGGTCAGTTTAAAATTGTCTGAGGCCTCAAAAAGGGCTTTTTTCATGTCACTCCCTGCCACGACATTACTTCCGGCTTATGATGTCACTTCCGGTGGGCAGGTCCCGACACGTGCCAATCAAAAGTGAGTACCTGTTCTTAAATCATTTAGATGACACCACTGATCACATTGACTTAAGGCCGGCTCTGTTTGGAATGATGCCGCCCACTTCTGAGAAAGTGGGCGGCATAGCTGCAAGGCTCACGATTGTACCAAGACTGGCCGCAACCAGTGCACAACCAGAAGTAATTGTGGTGATGTCATCATGTCACCACAATTACTTCCAGGTCAGGTGGGGTGTGGCAGTTCAAGGTGTGCCCTGGGGCAGCCCCTGAGGGAGCTGTACAGAAGTATGAACCGATCTGAATCATGTCAGTGACCGGATGGATAACTGTCTGGGAAATCCATGCACACTGCTGTGGAAGAAAGGTGGGCTAAATGCAAACATTATGACATGTAATGCAAAATATCCACTAATTTTTTATTTGGCACCAATCAGGCACTGCGCAATGGATGAGACATGGATGGGGAATATAATTAATTAGTACTTTAATTATAATCTATCTATATATAAATGAACGTACGTGTGTGTGTGTGTGCACGCGTGTGCGTGTGCGTGTGTGCGTATGTTCCAGCATAACTCTGGAATGCCTGGAGCGATTTACACCAAACTTGGTACACATCTGACTTACACTCTGGAAAGAAATACTGTGGGGGTAAGACACCCCTAGCACCCCTAGGGGTGGGGGTGGGAAGGGAGTGACATGTCAAAATAATTGAAAACGATCGAGATTAGTGTTGAATTCATAGTTTTTGGGGTTGCTGAGATGAACGGTGACA
The DNA here is from genome assembly GCA_029204185.1 of Lerista edwardsae. Taxonomy (NCBI): domain Eukaryota; kingdom Metazoa; phylum Chordata; class Lepidosauria; order Squamata; family Scincidae; genus Lerista; species Lerista edwardsae. Next base: position 67,517 of record JAJKFI010000025.1, read on the forward strand.
CTCCCGATGCCGTTTAAGTCCATGTTCAGCCCCCATCAGCATGGGGGGTGAGAAGGGGTGGAAAATAAAATGTCCAAAATGACGACATTACTGTCAAATCCATAGTTTTTGGGGTCGCTAAGCTGATTGGTGACAGAACCGATGACATTTAAGCCCAAGTGTAGTCAAATAGAAGGCACCCCTAGGGGTGGGGGTGGGAAGGGGGTGACGTAAAAATAATCGAAAAACGCTGATAATAGTATCAAATCCATAGTGTTCGGGGTTGCTGAGATGAACGGTGACACTCCCGATGCCGTTTAAGTCCACGTTCAGCCCCCATCAGCATGGGGGGTGAGAAGGGGTGAAAAATGAAATGTCCAAAATGACCAACATTATTGTCAAATCCATAGTTTTGGGGGTCGCTAAGCTAATTGGTGACAGTCCCGATGACATTTAAGCCCAAGTGTAGTCGAATAGAACAAATAGAACTCTGTAGAACCTCCTGGAAATTTTTAGAAATCATTATGCCCATCTTGGACTCCAATCAAATACACCTGGCCATGTGACCAGGTGTAGTCACTGAATACAAATCTATCGATACCGTAGTAGATGCCTGTGAGGTCGTCAATTTCCCATCAGACTTCCTAAACTCACTTGATCGGCTGCATTGCCACCACATCGTCTTTTACTTTCGGTGGGATCTCCAATTATTTTACTACGGAACCTCGACCCGCTGAAACTTTGCAACGGCACAAGGCTGTGTGTCAGGAAGATGCTGGGTACTGTAATTGAAGCGACTATCTTAACAAGAAAGGGAGAGGGTGAAATAGTTTTTATCCCACGGATAACACTCATTCTGACAGATCTCCCTTTTAACTTTAAGAGATTGCAATTTCCAGTGAGACTTGCATTCTCGATCACGATCAACAAGTCACAGGGGCAGTCTATTAAGTACGGCGGAGTGGATTTGAGATCGCCATGTTTCTCCCACGGACAACTTTATGTTGCTTGCTCAAGGGTGGCTTCACCCAAGAATTTATTTATTCTTGCTCCTGGAGGTGAAACGAAAAATGTTGTTTATACTCAAGTTCTGAGTTAAATTAATATTATAGTGAATTTGTAAAAGATGTTATTTTATAATTTTTATACTGTACTTATACTTTTAATTTCCTGTACATAAAATTACTTCAATTTTACACTATAGATAGAATTCATTCCTTTTCCTGTCTAAGAGAAGCTTGGGATAAATAAATACCTGGGCAACGCCGGGTAAGGACAAGCTAGTATAATTATAAGTAAGGAGTGCATAGAATTGGTGTATGGAATTTTTTAATGACTGTAGTTTTAATAGTTGTTTGATTCATTGAGGGGCCTGATCTCTTTCATTGTTTTAACTGTCTTTGTTTTATTTATTTGAAGAATTTATCGCCCACCTTTCCCCTGCCAAAATGCCCAAGGTGGCTTACACTGATACCTGAAACAGTAGATACTAAAGATTTTTAAAGATAGGGGAACATCAGTGGCTTTGCTGCAACAAAGTTAAAAACAAATTTTGTTTGATGTCCCCCTACTGTACCTTTTTAATAGGCATCCCAGTATCCGTGATATTCATGGATAACTGAAACCACGGATAGCAAATCAGTGGATACCGAGGCATGCCTGTAGCTGGGTAGTCTACCCACCTGTATGTGTTTCAATGAGAAGGGATCACTGGAGAAAACATACTGGAAAATTAGATGGGGATGTTTGCATAGGGGAAAATAATTTAAAGTCTTTATGTTTGGGGACCAATTAATTATCCAAACCCCCAGTTTTGGGAAGGAAGATATTTAATCTCCTCTAATCCCTGGTGGCTCTGACCTTTGACCTCTGTGTTCTGACCTCTGGCTCCAGGCTTTCCCTCCCTTAGGACATGACTAAATATAGGGCTATTGTTTTAGGAACAATGGTTCCATAAATCTTTGCAAGTGTAAGGTTGGTGTTGGTGAGTTTTGCTGTCAAGGTTCTTTCCATCTCGCCCCCCCCCCCACCCTCAATCCCCCCACGCCTTGCATGCTTCAGTGTAAATGAGGAATTCTGGGCCTTGATTTTTCGCTACCTGAGCTGATTAACACATTGTTCCTGCTCCCATATTAGCTGTGGGGGGAAAACAAACACAGGCTGAGCATTTGAATGAAAAGGACACAAGCCGCTCTCAACACCGAGTTGATTTTTTTTGGTTTGTTTGTTTTTTGCCTTCAGTCACTGGAGTCAGTTCCCACTCTGCTCTGACAGTGGGAGAGTTTGGAAGATAATTATATGGCTGTGCGCGTGCCTTGCTCGCGGCACATGACACACCGCGTTATTGACACCAATTTTAATTACTCCTATTTATCTCTTCTCTCGGCCTAATCCAAAGTTGACATTAGTTACTTCACTGCAGGAGTTACTGAATATTATCAAGTGCAGGTCTTGGCCTACCTCATGCCGGTTGACTTAAAGAAAATGCCTGGGTGTTGCATTTAGAAAAAAACAGCCATGTGTGGAAACTTGGTGAAGAATATAGCGCGTCTTTGTGGCCGCCACCAAGCCACATTGATTTTCCTGGAGATGGCTTTTGGAGAATGACTTCTGATACTTGAAAATGACTTATCATGGAGCAGGAAAGGGGAGCTCTTGTCCCCCTCTCAGATCTCTGTCCATACTCTAATGTGCACAAGGCATTTCTGCATAAGCTATCGTCCTCATTTGCTCATTCCTGAGGGAAGACCTCAGTGCTCACATTCCTTTGCACACATGCTATTAATCCCTTTCTCAAGCGCAGTCCTAGCCTGGAGTTAGGCCTGCACAGTTAGGCCAGCAAGGGCCACCGTAAAGTATGTTTGGACCACTCTCAGAGACAGAGAGGCCAGCACACAGACATGCACCGTCCTCCCTGACTCCAAGATTGGTCCAAATGCACTTTATGGTGGCCCTTGTGCCAGCCAAATTTTGTTGGCCTAACTGCCAGCCTAACTCCAGGTTAGGATTGCGCCTTCAGTTTAGGTGGAGAAGTCCTTGCAGAAGGGCTTCATGCAGGCATTGGAATTTGTGCGCCCGCAAATGACTTCCTGCAGCACAGACTTTGGCCCATGGGGCAGGTACAAATGCCCCCTTTTCAGATATGACAAATCAGTGCAAAAACAGGAAGTGTCTCTCTCTCCACTACCTGTTCCTTCCGCAGCTTTAAATGGCTATAGACTTCTTCCTGGATTTGGTTGGTCTTTCAAGTGCAGTGATAAGTATTTTTGATCATATCTCAGTATAAATGATGGGCCAAACTAGATAGGCAGATTGCATCATTGTGGCTTGTATGCTTGTTTTTAATAAATAGAAATAGGGACCACACAATGTCCCAATACACACAGGGACTCCAGCAGTGGGCAGGCACTTAAACCTTTTAACATAAGAACAAAAAAAGAGCCCTGCTGGATCAGGCCAAAGGCCCATCTAGTCCAGCTTCCTCTATCTCACAGCGGCCCCACCAGGTGCCCCATGGAGGCATGAGACAACAAGATGCTTGCATCCTGTTGCCACTCCCTTGCACCCGGTACTCTGAAGTAGCCTACTACTAATATAAGGAGGTTGCACAATCCATCATGGCCTATAGCCCATGATGGACTTTTCTTCCAGAAATCTGTCCAATCCCCTCTTAAATGCATCTAGGCCAGATGTCATCACCACCTCCTGTGGCAAAGAGTCCAATCATAGTCCAATCCAAGTTTACCAATCCAATCCACCATAGTCTAATCCAAGTTTACAGTTTCTATTTGGCTCAAGGAAGCACCATTAACAACATTAATAACTTCTCTGCTAGATGCAGCCATGCGGGATCAGGACCCCATGATCAGGAAATGGGTTATAGCTTCCCCTTCCATGGTTTTCAATCCAGATCAGGACATTTTAAAAACAAACATGCAAACCCCAATCATGCATCTTGCTTATCCTTTTGTTAAAGTCCCAGTTCTGTGAATAGTTGGATTTGGCCCCTTCCAAAGAAGCAATTACTGGCACACAAAAAGCTGTCCTCACTTTAAATTTCCAGATCTATGGTGGTTCTCATTTATAGCAGGATAAATGGTTGCACCATTTATAAACCCCAATGCACAGGGCAAACCTCATAAGAACATAAGCATATAAGTAGAATCCTGCTGGATCAGGCCATAGGCCCATCTAGTCCAGCTTCCTGTATCACACAGTGGCCCACCAAGTGCCTCGGGGAGCACAAGACAACAAGATGCCTCCATCCTGTTGCTACTCCCTTGCACCTGTCATTCTGAAGTAGCCTACTTCTAATGTAAGAAGGTAGCACCACCCAACATGGCCTTCAACCCACGATGGACTTTTCCTCCAGAAATCCGTCCAATCCCCTTTTAAAGGCACCCAGGCCAGATGCCATCACCATCTCCTGTGGCAAGGAGTTCCACAGATTAATTACCTTCTTGGTAAAATACTATTCCCTTTTATCTGTTCTAACTCTCCCAACACTCAATTTTAGTGGATGTCCCCTGGTTCTGGTGTTGTGAGAGAGGGAAAAGATCATCCCTCTATCGACAATATCCCTCCCATGCATAATTTTGTATGTCTCAATCATGTCCCACCTCAAGTACCCTTTTTCTATACTGAAGAGCCCAAAACTATGCCGTCTTTCTTCAAAAAGGAGGTGCCCCAGCGCAATAATCATTTTTGTCACAGTCTGCAGACGGTGCAGACTGAAAAATGATGATGAAACAAGTGCTTTCAAGGAAAAAAGATACCATTTGCTTCAATACTTCCTGATGCTCTCTATCTCTACTGATGCAAGGGTGGTGCAAGTGTAACAGGCTACCTTAGAATGCCAGGTGCAGGGGAGTGGCAGCGAGATTCTTGTATTGTCTGGTTGTCTCTGTGTAGCCTAGATGGGCCTTTGGCCTGATCCAGTGGGGCTCTTCTTATGTTCTTAGGATAGCAAATTTATTTACCTCATATTTACCTCAGAATTTTACCTCAGAAATTTACCTCAGAATGCCAGGTGCAAGGGAGTGGCAACTGGATGCAGGCATCTTGCTGGTGTATTCCCTGAGGCATCTGGTGGGCCACTGTGAGATACCGGAAACTGGGCTAGATGGGCCCTTGGCCTGATACAGCAAGGCTTTCCTTACGTTCTTATCTCATTTTTGGGTTCTGACTTAGAGGCTTCCTTCCGAAAAGAGCTTCTATAGTGTCAATCGACAGGGTCTGGGAATACATTTTGGCCTCTGACTGCAGAGTCAAGTGTAAAAATGAAGGATTGCATGTACTGTCGGCAAGCATCACAATACAGAGATATCAGGATCCCAAGGAGGAGACTCTGAAGTGCTGCTTTAATTTAATGTAGCAATGCTGCTCCTTATTAACCACTGGATGAAACATTCTCTGTGGCGGAGATTGCTCTGGCATTAATAATTCATCTTTGGCTCATTGCAAATGTACTGCCGCATCTCTCTCTCTCTCTTTCTCTGGCTCTCTCTTTCCTGCCACTTTTGAAGCAGGTGGATATTTTCATAAATGGGAGGCGAAAACACACACACACACACACACACACACACACACACAAAATGACACTGAAATCAGTAATCATAACAGCGATGTTTTGAACAGCATTTGTCGGCTTTGCATTTTCCATCGCAAGCTGGGAATCTCCTGAGATCATGTATGCCTGACCCTAAACTTTCCCCATTTTCCAAGTCAATGCACTTGATGGGAACTCATCAAGCCTCCCTCTCTTTGATTACATCCCCTTTAGATCTTTAGTTGTGGAACTGTTGCCAATTTAGGGCTGGCTGAATTCATTTCATTTATGGCGCTTTTTAGAGAGTTGCACCCTTTGGCCCCTCCCCCTCTCTTCCCCCCTGTGCCTTACGAAGGGCTCCCCCAAAAATGCATGGAAGGGTTCGGTTTTGGAGAGCACCTCATTAGTCTCTCCAGCTACGCAAGCATATTTCATTTCCTTCCGACCGAGTTCCGGAGAGGCGGAATTGTCACTTTGGAGAGCCAGCTCTTAAAAATGCCCCTCCCCCCACCTTCAATTTTTAGCAAGCTAGTAAAAATCAATAGCCTTGTGTTCCCATCTGTAAGCCACCTGACATTCTATGAATGATCAATGGAGCTTACACAGGGACTCTCAAGGAAGCCGGCCAGCGCACCACCACATTGCTGTTCTCATCTTCGCTTGATCCCAAATCAGTCCTTCCTCTTACGTGTGGCTACTCGCACATTTAACGAACATTAACCAACTCTGGGTTGTGGCTAAGTGGTTGTGATCAGAAAGCGGTCTCATTGCATTTGGGAAATTATTGGGGGGGGGAAACAAAGAGACAAAACATCATGCTATATAATTCATTTGCGGGGGGCGGGAACCAGAACCATTGCAGCTTATTCCACACTGCAGAGCTAAGTATCTGGTTGCTGAATTTCATAGCTAAGTGGATTGCAACGATGCAGCAGCGTTTCAAAACGTCTTCTTCAATGAAAACCCACCAACCACCGTGTCTTCCACTCTCCACGACCTTTCTTGCGTCCATCGACTCGGTGTTATGCATGTAAATCGGCTCAGTTTTACCTACTGGAAAGTCATTCTCCCTTTGGGGAGGGGGCTTCCTGCAACACAGCCATTGGCCGTGGTGAGGCTTAACAAAGTAATGGACTGAGGAAACGGTGACTCTTTTCTGCCACAGGAAAGAAAAGGAGGAAATGTAACAAAGATTTTGTCCACGCTTTTCAAAAGCCCCAAGGTGAATCTGGACTATTGAGCAAGTTGAACTCTGAAAGGGATCTTTTCAAGAGGCGCCAGAGAGCGGTTTCTTCGCTGTAAGCCTGGCCATCTGCCACAGCAACCCTCAACCCATAATCTGGCTCGGGCCAAGTTTTCTTTTACATCGGATCCTGCTGTGCCCACTAGAGAATGACAGCGAGGTAATGGAGACAAAGGGGTCCATATCAAAGAAGGGCAACACTTAACTTCTCTGCCTGGTCCTTTGCCAAACCGTTTTCTTCTGCTCAGGCTGAATGGGATTCCGTACATAAGAAACAAAAATTTCACATACAGTATGTGCACACTGCAGTGGAGCTACAGGGGTGGTGCGGTATGCATTGCAGACGCCACAATGTAAGTGTAAGTGGCCACAAGTGTAAGTGGCCTCTCCCATTTGCTGGGAGAGGAAACACTTAAGGAAATACTAAGGAAATATTAAGGAAATACTTTTTTACCCAGCGGGTAATTAATCTGTGGAACTCCTTGCCACAGGAGGCAATGATGGCATCTGGCCTAGATGCTTTTAAAAGGGGAATGGACAGATTTCTGGAGGAAAAGTCCATTGCAGGCTACAGGCCATGATGGTTAGTGCAACCTCCTTACTTTAGAGGTAGGTTACCTTGGAGTGCCGGATGCAGGGGAGTGGCAACAAGATGCATGTGTCTTGTGTGTTCCCTGAGGCCGCTGCAAGATGCAGGAAGCTGGACTAGATGGCCCTTTGGCCTGATCCAGTGGGGCTCTTCTTATGTTCTTATGCTGGCAGAGCCATTCTGGGCTGTGGCATCGTCACTGGGGGGAGCGGGGTGTCAAAGGAGTTCGGGCTGGTGGTCATGAGGGTTCAGCAAGGAAACACGGACTCTGGAGGGACTAGAGAAAGACTGTTAAATAATAATAATAATAATAATAATAATAATAATAATAATAATAATAATAATAATAGTATTTATATACCACCTTTCTTAGGTCACCAAATTTCTCTAATGACTATAACTCAAGGCGGTTTACATAGGCAGACTTTATTCGTAAACCCGAAGGTTTTTACAATTTTTACAGAAACGCTCTATCTTCCAAGAACTATACACATACAGATGGATCTTTCTGGATGTAGTCCTTCTTTCTGGCCACCCGTTTGTCTTCTTGCTGGCTGATAAATGGCTTCCCTGCTCCCACCAGAGAAGCGCTGAACTTCGGCACAACTCCCCCTCACACAAGGCAGCCGAAGCTCAGCTGTTAATCAGCCGCAATTAACGAGGTCTGCCGCTCACAGAGACTTCCGGCTGTCCCGAACTGGCGACCTTCAGATCTTCAGCTCTTATCTTCAGGCAAACGGAGGCATTAACCCTCTCGACTAAATCTTCTGCCCATGTATACATGTTACTCATGTATTCTCTCAAAAAGGAGGAAGAGGAAGGGTCCACAAACAACTGAGGCCTTAGAGTTCCAGCAACCTCCAAGAGAAAAACCAGACTGTTGATTTCACAGTCCTAAGGCCAGGGGAGGGCTCGAGGCGCAGTGTCGTATCCTCCAGTGGACGTGTGGGTCCTCCAGGTTAAGCGCACAATCCTAACCTAGAGTTAGGCTGGCACAGTTAGGCCAGCAAAGTTTAGCTGGGACAAGCGCCAAGGTAAAGTATGTTTGGAGCACACAGTCATGCGCCATCCTCCCCGACTCCGAGAGTGGTCCAAACGTGCTTTATGGTGTCCCTTGTGCCGGCCAAACTTTGCTGGCCTAACTGTGCTGGCCTAACTCCAGGTTAGGACTGTGCTCTAAGCAGTGATGTCATGCAGGGGGAACGCGGGGGAACTCAGTTCCACTAGTTAAAATTAGGGCTGACTCCGCCCACTTCACTCTCCCTCCCCCCCCTCCCAACTGCTCTGCAAAGAGCTTTTCTTCTTGGTTGGCCGGCAGTCAGAGGGTTAAAGGGAGCGACTCCGGATTCCTAGGGGGGGTGAAGGCAGTGATGTCGTTCAGGGGGAACGGACCAGAACGGGCGTTCTGGATCCTAACGGGCTCCGTGGCTGGTTCCGGGTTCCCGACAAGTGCCAATCAAAAGTGAGTTGAGTTCCTGTTCCTAAATCATTTGAATGACACCACTGGCTCTAAGTCAGGTTGGACGGCAGGTGTACCCGTGACTGAGTTGCCGCCGCTCTAGGGCGTGGACCATGGGAGCAGGGTATCCTCTGTATCACACGCCGGTAGCTTCTCAGGCCATCGGACCCCATGCCATGGACAGTCTGAGCTGGGAAGAATCTGGCATGGAGACACGACAATGCCCTACGTTGGACCTTCTTCCTTCCTCGCCCCCGCAGCTGGTGGAGTTTGTATGCCAGAGCTAATAAGGGAATTAGCCTCAGGTGGGGAAGTGCGGACCCAGACTAGCTCCTCAAGAGGAATTCAATACTTACCATACTGCCACCCCTGTAGTTTCCTCTGATTGGCAGTGGCATTCCAAGGTGTGTCTTTGTGTGTGCATGCAATAGTTCAGCTACAGGGGTAACATGGACCAATACATTTCTATATTGAAATGTGTCATTCATATAAATGAATGAAACTGACTTATAATGAATCAAGCTCGTAGCTCTGTATTGTCTATTCTGACAGGCAGTAGCACTCCAAGGCAAAGGTTTTTCCTGGCTTTGCTGTCTGAAGCTCTTTAAGAAGAGGAGACACCAGGGACTGAATGTGGGCATTTAAACATGCAGGGCATGTGCGCTACTGTTAGGATACTGGAACTCCCACACATAATGCTTTCAAATTCGTTCTTTGAAGCAAATGAAAACATTTTGAGCGATTAAGAAGGCACTCCCCCCAAATTCATCTGGACAACAGATTTAGGGCACAATCCTAACCTGGAGTTAAGCCAGCACAGTTAGACCAGCAAAGTTTGGCTGGCACAAGGGCCACTATATAGGGGCGGAGGAAGGGTGTAGCAATGGGTGGCAGCAGCCATGGGTGCTGGCAGTGGCATGGCGCCATTGCGCGGAAGAACCCGCATACTTTTTGGCCCGCCTGTCCTCCCTTGCTTCCATCTTGCTCCGTTATGGAGCTATTCCGGGCACACGGAGGCATGGCAGGGAGATGCACAAGGTGGTTTCGTCACTCTGCCCCGGACGCGTTCGGGGCTTCGTCCGTCTCTGCCACTATGAAGCCCGTTTGGACCACTCTTGGAGTCAGGAAGGATGGTGCACGTCTGTGTGCTGGCTTCTGACTCCAAGAGTGGTCCAAACATACTTTACGGTGTCTCTTGTGCTAGTCAAACTTTGCTGGCCTAACTATGCCAGCCTTACTCCAGGTTAGGATTGTGCCCTTAATTTGTTTTAATTATTTTTTCCGTATTTCTGATGAATTACTTTCAACTGTTTCTGTACTGCTTTTCCATTTAAAGGATAATCAAAGTGGTTATCAAAGTTTTTTAAGCTATCAAATCCTGCCAAAAATCTGAAAAAGCAGAATATGAAGCATTTTAAAATTACATTGTATTGAGACCCTAGTAGCTTTACAAGACAAAAAAAACCCAGCTGTTCCAGCCTTTTTATCCTTTTTATTATAGTTGGAGGGCTGTTTTCTGGAGCGTTTGTTGAGGTTGAGGTTCATCAGAATTCAGACAAAAAGAGGTCAGCACTGAATACACCCTATTTTAATACAAGTCCTTCTAAAACCTGAAGGTAGTCATTATTTGTCATCTTAGCATTCCATTCTATAAGAAATTGGCGAGGGAATGCCTCTTCAGAGATGAAGCAAAATACAGAAGCACACCTATTTTGTGAGCTTTCCTGAGGAACCTGGTTAGTCTCCATGGGAAACTAGACTAGACAGACCTTGCAGGGCTCCTCTTGTGTTCCTATAAGCCGGTCACATCTGCTTCCTTCCTTATCCCACCTCCAGCGATGATTGCATCATCACCCATCCCAGCTAATCCGTGTGCCTTTGATGATTCCGAAGATGTAGCGGCTGGTTGTCACACCTGGGGACAGAGAAGATGGGAATTACTTTTCAAAAAGAAAATTAATTCTGAACTGATCTCGAAGAGGAGAGTTCCTAGAATTGCTTCGTTCTGAACATGCTACTTTATGGCTATTGCTACTTAGTTTTTGATGAGAAGGAAATCGCCCTTCCTGTATCCCGTGAGGCAGGGCTCTATGTAGACCCCAAGGCTGGAGGTCTGCACCTGCCCAGAAGAATAAGGACATGCAGTTGAGTGTAGCGGTCTCTTGCAATGAACCTTTAATTTGCCGCATTCAAGGAAGAATGGCAGCATGCCAAGGAGCAACATTCGGACAATAAGCTCTACCCTGAGATCCAGAGAAAAACCTCAGATCTTCACTGCGGACTTCCAAAATGGGCATTACTCATGCTTTTAAGATTCAAAGACATCCCGGACATCCAATTTTGCCTCACTGCCCTGATGCGACTGTGAAAAATGGAACACACACAAAAGCTATTGACTCCGATGGCACACAGCCAATTTAGGGTAGCTGAGGATTTGTGTCATAACCTCATTTTCGAAAAGGGTCCAGAAATAGGAGCACGGGTGGGATGGAGAGAGAAATTGAGGGGAGGGGAGAAGTTGACATTCCCAAATAAAGTTGAATAATGACTAATGACATAAAATTCCTATTTTATGAGGTTAAAGGGGGAAGAGAATAAAAGAAAATAAGTTAAAATTCAAATTGGACAAATTACAGTTGTTGTTGTTATTATTGTTATTATTATTATTATTATTATTATTACAACTTTGTCAATAATAAAATAATTTTTTTTCAATAATAATATAACTTTTTCAACTAATTTACATCTGTTTAACTCATACAGAAGATTCTTGGGAATTGAAATTTGGTGAGGGTCATAATGATTCCCTGTTAGCAATTCCAAGCTTCCTGGGAAAAAGGAAATTTCTGCTAATCCAGTTTGTGTACCGTTCATTGGGGCAGTCAGAAGATAGATCAGGAGCTATCCTGAATGATGTGCGGTAGACCATCAATGGTTTGTTGTTGAGCCATATTGTGTACTGCCTCTTTAAAAGCAATCCCAGAAGGCGCCAAGACAAGAAGGGCCGTGTGACAGAACTGGGGAAACTCTGAGTTTTGCAGTAAATGTGAGGTAAATGTGAGTTGGGCTTGTTTTGGCACTTCAAGGCAGAGCCGGAGCAGGCTCTGATTGCACCTGGGTCAGGGCAGTGACAAAAGATGTCACTGTGCCCTCCATACAGCCATTGCATGCCCCCTGCTTCTGGAATCGCTATTTAACAGGTCCAAGGAGTGCATAGGGGAGACTGGAGCCTCCCCTACATTAAGGGAGAGCACATTCCCTTGCCTTGGGGGGGGGGCTCCAGCCTCTCCTAAGCAGCGTCTGGCGCTGCCGAAGATTATGCCCTAAAAAGGATAAAAACATAGGCTTGAGCTTGAAACTTATTTTTTTTAAGTTCCATAAAGTTATAGGTGGTTCCTGATAAAGCATCCTTTAAAAAAAATGGGTCCAGATGCTAACAAATTTGGGGACCCAATGCTAAATGAAGTTGGTATCCCAACAGAAATGTTTTGTGTGGTTTCCTCCAGGGGTTGGTTTCCCTAAAGGAAAATTCTCCCATTAAAGAACTGGCCCAAAGGAAAGGGAAGAATGGAGCACAACCATCCCTGGACCAGACATATGTGCCATTTACGTTGCATGTAAACTATCCTGGCTGTTTGTGTACAGAAAGCATTGCCCATCTTAGAGGTGGATTGATGTGTTGCCAATCTTAGAGGCACGTTTTATGACGCACAGCTACCCTTCCTAAAAAGCCTGTGACAACCCAGAAGGCACATTTCCACATTCCCCCAGATGAGTCATTTGCAGCCATCAAAAGCAACTGTGGATGGAAAGAGAGAAACCATTTAAGAGACAAAAGGGGACTCTCAGACGCTTAATGGCTCGGCCATCTGCACACAAAAGGCAGAAGCTATCTATAGCTGAGCCTGCTATTCACTCCCAAACACAAGTCTTGTATTGCAAGGGGCCCAAGCCATGGATGTGCTGTCGCTGCATGGTCCATTGGTGGCCACAGCAGGCAACGTTCTTGCGTAAACGAGCAGCCTTGGTCCCAGTAGCTTGTGATAGTGCACTTTTGGCCTGGAGGAAAGGGTAGCTCTCCAGGCATCTTCCCTCCCCAATCTCAGCAGGATGGAGTCAGTTTCAGTGGAACAGAACCATACGTACGAGGAGCTGCCCAAATGTCAGCTGCTTTCACCCTTTGACCCAGGGTCTATCAAGAGCAATTAACTGCGATGGCATAATGGAACGTCCAGGCTTGAAGGCAGCATGCCACTCGGAAGAAGAACAGTTGGAGAGAGTTATGGTCTGCATGCCCTGCTGGCTGGCCTTCTGGAGGCAACTGCTTGGCCACTAGAGGAAACAGAATGCTTGGCTCCATGGGCTTTGGTCTGATCAAGCAGGGTTCTTCTTATACTCTTAAGCAGGGATCTCCAGACCACAGCCTGGGGGCCAGATGGGGCCCTTGGGAGCCTCTGTCCGGCCCACAACAAGCCTCTGGTCCCCTATGAGCCTCTGGCCCTCCTGACCTTGCTGGCAGGGGCTGCAGTCTCCAAGCTGTGCTCTGGTTATGTGCGGAGGGTGTTCTGAGGCTGCCTGCAGCCTCCTGGTCCTCGGAATGATTCCTGAAGGCCAGATCTCCTAGTTTTTCCAAGGACCCAGAAGTGGCATTTTTAGACCCTCTGAATGCCTTAGACAGATTTCCGAGAGACAAGGCCTCCTCGTCTCTCAGAACATGCTCTGGGCATTTCCTGTGATCTGCTGGTTCTGAGATATTTACTCCAATGCATTTAAGAGCGCAATGCTAACCTGGAGTTAGGCCAGTGAAGTTTGGCTGGCACAAAGGACACCGTAAAGTATGCTTGGACCACTCTTAGAGTCAGAAAGGCCAGCGCTCAGATGCACCTTTCCCACTGACTCCAAGAGTGGTCCAGACATGCTTTACAGTGTCCCTTGTGCTGGCCTAACTCCAGGTTAGGACTGTGCTCTAAGTAAGCTGCTTGTGGGGTGGGGGAATGGGGGCTCCATTTAAATGTGTGCTATATTTCTGCAGTGTGTGTTGGGAGCTGGGAGGAATCCTGGAACTTTGAGCCCATTCATTCATTCATTCATTCATTCATTCATTCATTCATCTAAGTTCCATTTCTGATGTATTTATTTAAATTTTAAATTTATTTTTTGCGACGCTCCACACTGTGCCAGGTATTTGATGTGGGCCTCCAGCTAAAAGGTTTGGAGACCCCTGCTCTTAAGGCTTACAATTAGCCACCCACCTTCAAAGGTACAGGGAGTGCGCTTGAAGCACAAGGATGCGTAGGGGTTTTTTTACATGCTTGGTTACTACGTGAAGCTGATTTTATGGAGGCCAAGTTCAGCTGACTTAAGCATTGAGCCACTGCAACAACCAAACATCCAACACCGACTGGAAGGACGTTGCCTTGAAACCAAGACAGCCAAAGCTTTGATCCTGAGAGTAAAGCCCCTGGAACACAGTGTATAGGACTGTGGTGTAAAGGGCAAACGACAAGAGTGGTGCATGTTGTCTTCTCTTGCATGGCTTCCCCCTTTAAATCAGAAGTGGGGGAGGGGCTGAGTGGGATTGCAGCACAGAGGTGATGGGGTAACTCTTTCCCTGCTGTTGTCCCCCCCCCAATTGTCCCTAAGTTGCAATTGCAGCAAATGGCACCTTTGAGGGCAAAGACCAACTTGGGGGTGATCTTCTGTGCACCCTGGTCCCAATTGGGGCCCCCACAGAGCTATGTTAAAGGCAGGACACATGGAAGAGAACTGCCTGGATGGGGGGGGGAGACAGACATTTGGATATGCTTCGCGTCCCACTTTGTTTGCCCCCATGCCTTTCCCCAGCTTCACCGAAGGAGATCAACCATGGATAAACGGGGAAATTAGTATTTGCAAATCTTAATTGTGCCATGCAGAGTATGAGGGTGAGCTTTCAGAATTCAAAGTTCAGATTTGCACTTTGAACCTGAAATTGCACCTTAACGTTTGGAAACTTGAAACTTCTTGACCGTCCTTTGTTCTGAAGGCATCACTTTGACATGCCATGAACTGACAGATGTCTAGTATTGCAAACCATTACGGGTCAACTATGGTAGCGCAGACTAGAGGCGTTAAGAAGAGGGAAGGGGGTGCAGGCAAGGATTACATTTGATGGTTGTTCTGGACTGTCTCCTTCCTACCACCAGACCATCTAGAACCAACTGCCTTGTGAACAGGAATCCTGGAGAGAAACAGAGGTAGCAAGAACAGCAGCAGTCATTTGTCCCTGCTGCAGTTGAACAGCCCCCTCTATCCTCATGTGGCCACCTGACACTAACAGCCCTACAAGAGGGGAGCAGATTAACAGACCCTCAGATGCCTGTTTCAGCTTGATCTAGACTGGGATTTTCAGTGCAATCCTACTGCGCCCATTCAGTCGACGCTACATCATAGCATCAATGACGCTACATCATAGCGGAGCGCCAATGCAGGGGCACCGATCCCCCCCACATTGGTGCTCGAGCAACGTTACCAGAGCTGCAGGCAGCTCCAGTCCTGTTGCGCCCATGCTGAGCCTCTCTTGGGTTGGCTGAAGCCAGCCGGCATGAAAGAGGCTTCGCGCGGAGGCGGCGGCAGGCTTGGCGGTGGAAGGCAGACTGTAGGCGGGACGAGGGCGGGACGTGGGCGGGCCACCATACGGCCGCCTCCTAGGCCTGTCCAGGAGCCCGCACAGCCCCAATTCAGGCCACGCAGTCTCCTCGGATCTGCGCCTGCAGTTTAGCAGGCGCAGATCTGAGGAGTGCACAGGGGAGGCTGTAGCTAAGCCACTGCCAGAGGGTTATTCGAAATGGGTTCCCTCCCTGGTAAGCTGAAAAGGCATCACTCAGGAACAGCGTTACCACTCGGCTTCCCTGAACAGCGGCAGTGACAAACTGTAGCTTGAGATACAACTTGAGAGCCCTGCGACCTGGGACAGAAACTCTTCCCCCTAAAATGCCAGTCGTGTTTTCTGCTGTGTACGGTTTTTCTGTGTACGCTCAAGAGCTTTTCACTGACTGACGTTTTAAAATGATGAGACACAGGAGGGGGACGGAGACAAACCTTTCAAAAGAGCATCAGCGGGGAGCTCCACCTGTCCTGCAGAAACACGTTGCCCCTCGGGGACGTTTGTCTGCGGGAGAAAACAATGAACATGACACCTTTGCCTTGTAGAATTTGATGCCGTCTGCTTTAGCCGGACAAAAACAAGGAGGCGTTGCAAGCATCGACGTACACCGCAGCCGAGCAAAATGGCCGTCAGTGTGACAGGTGGATGTGTCTGGAGGGAGGGCCCAGGTGCTGCTAGCAACTCAGGAGTGTCCTTAAGTGCGGTGTGCTCCTTCTCCCCACCAGAATGAATGGCAGCCACACACATCTAAGAGTGTGTGCCATTGTGTAATGCCACATGATGCTGTGGCCGAAATGTGGGGGTGCTTGGAGGCAGGGAATGGCAGGGCCCAATGTGGGGCATTCCTGTGGGGACCCCCCACCTTCCCTGCAGGGCCCCCTACTCAACAAGGAGAGTGCTTGTGGTGCAGTGGTCCTGGTGCGCCTCCCCCCAAAGCGCACAGTGTGTCACCTGGAAATTGTTGGTGGCAACAGGATGATGTCACCGCCAACCCTACCCCAGGAGGCCCATTTTGGGCCATTTGCAGATGGGAGGGCCCAAGGTATAGCTGCTCTGTTCGCCTCACTGACCTACAGCCCATAGAGATCTTGGCTGCAGCAGCAGATGATATGCTCACTGTGCTACCGCGGGGGCCCCCCGAAGAGTGGGGCCCAATGTGATGACATTGCTCACGCTGGCTTAAGGACGGCCCTGCTTGAAGGCATGAAAAGGCCCCCTCAGTTTTCTCTGCTGCCACCGCCGTCTCCACAGCTGCTGATGTCGCATAGGTGCATGCTACTCAGCGTGGAGGGGAGGGGGAAATAGAAAGTGAACGTTGCCTTCCAATTGCATGTATCCTGTGCTAAAAAATGATGAAATCTCCACTGCCAAAATTTGAGGCCCAGCAGTGTAGTAAGTATTACAGGCGCTGCGATGTGCTGTGTAGCTTGCCCCTCACGCTCTCCATTGGAGCCAGTGGTGTTTTCCTACCGGAATGCTGGGCAGGACAACCAGATGATCGACAGCCCACCCGTTGCGTACCGCAGCGTTACACCGTTTGCGTAACCAATTACACCGCTTGCATACATTACGCAAACAGCGTAACACTGTGATACGTGATGGGCGGGCTGCCGATCACCCGGATGTCCCGCCCAGCGTTCCGGTAGGATAACACCACTGATCGGAGCCATTCTAGGCAGTGATGGCAATGTGCGAGTGTGAAGGGCTGGTGACATGGCACGTTGCAGCACTTACAATACCCACCACACCACCCCTTGTAGCTCTGCTACTAGTCAGGGCTGAAGCTACAGAAAGCAGGTCTTCCCGCTGGTGCTTCTAGCAGTGCAGTCAGAGGGCCTTCTATGACTGGCGCCAAGTGCTTTACGGCTGTCAGCACTGGTGGAAGAAGAGCACTGACATCATGCAGTGCAGGTTGGAGCTGGTTGGTGCCTATAAAGCTATAAAAATGGAGCCTGGCTCTCTAAAAGACCAACTTCTATCACAGAAGTCCGCCTATGCCCCACACAAATCAGCAGTGGTCTTCCTCTGCACGCCCTTCCCTCCCAGTGAAATTTGGTAGGTGGTGACTGGAGAGAGGAAGTGTTTGGTTGTAGCCAGTGGTGTTATGCTGCTGGAATGCTGGGCGGGACATCCGGGTGATCGACAGCCCGCACGTTGCGTTCCAGAGCATTACGCCGTTTGCGTAACGTACGCAAGCAGCGTAATTGGTTATGCAAATGGCGTAACGCTTCGGAACGCAACGGGAGGGCTGTCGATCACCGGGATGTCCCGCCCAGCGTTCCGGCAGCATAACACCGCTGGTTACAGCACCCTGTATTTAGAATGCCCTCCCCAGTGAAGCTCACCTGGTGCCAACTCTGCTATTCTTTCAGTGCCAGACAAAGACCCTTTCCTTTGCTTAGGCATTCCAACATGTGGAGTAGGTGATACTATTAGGAAGCATTTTATGGTTCCACCGTTTGATAGCTTCCAACGGTAGTTACTGCTTTTTCGATGTTATGTTTTATGCTGCTGTTTTCATTTGTCGTTTTATCTTTGGACGGGATGGTGCTCTGAGGGCTACTGCAAAGCAGCACATGAATGTCCTGGAAAACCAAATGCACAGGAACACTTTCTTCCTTTGGTCACTCTCTGTCCGTCATTTCCGTTTATCATGCCATTTTTTTTTAACAGCCATGCAGTATGGAAACTCCCCATCTTCTCCAGTCTGGGATGCAGCTGAGCCCAGATGCATCCTTGATCTCAAAATTCCACAGACTAGGCACCATCTCACCTGCGCACGTTAAAGAACTTGTCCTATCATTTTAGAATCACCATAAAGGCCATCATTCATACGTGATAAAAAGCGCTTTTGGCAATCCAACGTGATAATGAAATTGGCGTTAATGTCATCTCGGCGCTCTTTGGGATGGCGTGGTTGCCAGGGAACCTTTGATCCTTGAATGAAAACTGCATTGTAAATGAATCATTCACATTATTCCACCTTCCAGGTGTATCAATGGTCTCTCTCTTCCCTTTCCTTGTAGTTACAGCAGCTGTGGCTTTGGCCCTGGATGCGGAAATGATTTCAAAATGCCATTGTTTAATTAGAGATGTAATATTTCAGCCCGCACCGCGCAGGTCTCCTTTGATCCCCGTTAGCCTCCGTATCAATGTCAGGCGCGAGCAAAGCAAGTTGAGCAAAATAAAAGTTACGCCTTCATTTAGAGACAGGTATAAATTAGCAGTGGGCGAGATCATTAATTTCATTGATTTGGGATTCAGTGCTTAAAGATTCATGCTGTAGATTTGGAGACGGAGATTATATCAGAGGCTGTACCAGGTCCCAGCGGGCTCCAGCTCCTCCAGCCTGTTGAGGGAGGTTCATTTGCGGAACAGAAATGCAGAGAGAGACTTAAGCTGCTCTTTGCCGAAGTTCAGCCTGTGATTTGCATTGACCTTGGCAACCGCGCCAGAGAATGAACTCGGAAAGTGCCGAAATGGTCAAAAGGGAGATTTTAATCACGCAGCTGTTTTGGGAGGGGAGGGGAGCAAAGGCGATGTTACGTCACACACTCCAACAGAAACAACATTTTTTTTTCATTTTATTGTTATTACAACAACTAAGTCAGACAAACTCACAACTATATAAAAAGAAAACCAACAAATAAAAACTAAATTCAGACTATATAAAACATGTAGTACATCTAAATTCCGTATACCGTCTACAAAATATCAATACTTGCTCATATTAAAGATTGTGTGTCTTAACCAGCTTCTTATTCTTTTTTTAAATCTCCTTATTTATTTTAATCCCCCGAAAATGTTTTAGGTCTAAATTGTCCACCTAGTCATCAAGTTCCATAATTTGTTGCACCAACATTTCCCTTCTCATGCAGGAAGTCAATGAGTCGTTTCCAGTTATTCATAAACAACTTTACTGACTTCTCTTTAAGTAAAGTCGTGAATGTATCCATGTCCTTTATTTTTATCGACCAATCTTCAATTGAAGGGACCTCTGGAACTTTCCAATGTTGTGCATACAGTATCCTTTCTGCAGTTCTCATATATAAAAATAAGCTTCAGAAGACTATGACTGAAACATTTTGGAATGAAAATGTGTTGAATATTATTCACAATTTTTTTTTAAAAAAAGACCTCTACCCCCCCCATACTGTCATAATGTTCACAGTGTGCAGAGGTGGATCTACAGGGAGGGCAAAGCTCTAAGTGTTGCAAGAAGCCTTACCCTGTCATGTCAATCCCTCCTCTCCCTTGCTGCTGTAGCCAGTAAGCAATGCCAAGATGTTGCTGTTCCCTGTGAGGATTGGCTAAAACGGTGCAGGAGAGGAGTGATTTCCACTGCAAGGTAAGGCTTCTTGCAAAACTTAGAGCTCTGCCCTCCCTTAGATCTGCCTCTGACAGTGTGTATGAATATAGGAATACACAGCCTGTCCTTCCAAAAGATTTGCCTCTTTCCAACTCATTTCCATTGGAAGAATACACTTCTGCATCAGCAGTGATAGGGTTAATTATTTAAATTAAAATCAGTGAGTTGGGGCTCGCACTCAAATAAGTGCAGCAGGAGCACCAGTTTTGCTCACAACCACGTGCAAAGAGCAGACCTGCCTTTGATCGGATCAAACTGGCCCAGTGTGCAGTGGTGACTCTGTTGGGTCCCATCGACAGGAGAGGCAACCAAGGGTCACAGCAGAGGACAGTTGTCAGTGAGGTCTAGATTGGGGCTACAAGTCCCAGCAGTGATGCTCTCCCCACCCCTGATGGCGTATTACCACCAGTGGTGTCATCTAAACAATTTAAGAACAGGTACTCACTTTTGATTGGCACGTGTCGGGACCCGCCCACCAGAAGTGATGTCATAAGCCGGAAGTGAGGTCGTGGCAGGAAGTGACATGAAAAAAGCCCTTTTTGAGGCCTCAGACAATTTTAAACTGACCCAACAGTTGCAACAGTATTCCACAGCACCCCCAGAACATGTTAAGGAGGCCTGGCATCATGTTAAAGTGACCCAACAGTTCCAAAACCCCAGAGCAGCTCATTTTTCAGTGGCAAGGAAAGGCTCCGCTTGCTGCCTGCCTGCCTGCCTGGCTTTGAGAACGTGCAGGCAACTCAAACCTGCAGGAAATTCAAACGTTGCAGGGGGCGGAGTCGATGAGTGGGCGAGCGAATGGGTGGGGCCAGCCGTAATCCTAGAAACCAGTACTCGCGTACCCCCTGCATGACATCACTGATTACCACCACTTTGCTCTTCTTCCTGCAAATACCACAAGTGGCCAAGATGGGGGTGGAAAGATGGGGGTGTTTTGTTTAGTAGTGTGGGAGTGTTTTGTTTAACTACTGTTGAGATTTTTGCCCTGGGGGAAAAACGCTTCTATTGGATCTAATGGAACCTTTTTTTCAAGGGGAAACAACATGTGTGGGCACTGGTGTAGTTAATGAAAGAGTAGCCCGGTGCAGAGGGCAAAATTATGCCTCGGAAGTGATGTCACAACAGGAAATGACATCACAGATGTATTTTCAAATTTCTTGGGGTTTTTGGCCATAACTTTATTTTATTTTAAATTTTTAATATTTTTTTATTATAGATATGGGTATAGGAAAAAAGGGAAATAAACATAGGGTAAGGGATACTCTGTGAGACAGAGTGGGCTCCCGTTGCTTGTCCCAGCTCCTGCCAACCTAGAGGTTTGAAAGCATCTAAATGCAAGTAGATCAATAGGGACCACTTCGGTGGGAACAGCGTTCCGTGCACTACGGCGTATAGTCATGCCGGCCACATGACCACGGAAGCTTGTCCTCGGACAAAACACCGGCTCTACAGGCTTTGAAACGGAGATGAGCACTGCCCCCTACAGTCGGTCAGGACTAGACCA
>JAJKFI010000025.1:89253-148700 GCA_029204185.1 Lerista edwardsae
TTTCCCCACGACCGAATGGTCTAGTCCTGACCGACTGTAGGGGGCGGTGCTCATCTCCATGAATATGATACATAGGTATACACAAGGGATACATAAGTATACGCAAAAGGTACACATTGATTGCAGCTATTACATCATCCTCTTATTCGTTACTGTTTTGGGCCATAACTTTTGATAGAACGAAGATATTACAGTCTGATTTGTTTCATTGCATTCTGCATAAAATTCCACGCCAAATTTTTGTGCAACATGATGGTATTATTCTTACATACCAATACCAGGTTTTCACAATTTTGGCCCCTAGTGTCAAGCTCAGCTTGTTGCCTGGTGCAGTTGCACCCCCTGCATTTCTTTAGCTACGCCCCTGCTTGTAGGGGTCCTGTCCAGCACCCCCACACCCAAACTCAGCCATGCAGCACAGGTGATCAACCCAGGGCGGGGGTGGGGGATAAGCACAGCAGTGTCAGTGATGCAAAGTTACATACACCTGGGTCTTCTTTAGACTGTTTTTAAACTCCTGTTGATTAAAAATACTTCTGCATGTTCAGACCTAAGATCTTCCAGGAAATTTTAAAAAAAACAACCCACAATTTCTATGGTGCAACCAACTAGTGGCCTTGCACTGCAGATTCGGTTCACTGAATTTTGCATACTTTTTTTTCCTGGAGTAATTTGTTCTGCAGTTGTGCCATTAGGAGCATAAGCATTTCTAAAGATAGCCATGAGTCAGGACACTGCGGGGCCAGGATACCAACTTCATCAATATATTGTTTTAATGTCATCTCATCACTCAGATTTTACTGATTTGCTATCTATATGGAAGGCCCTCCGTCACAGTCTCATCCCTCTCTCTGCACAGAGCCGAAGGGCCTGGAGATTTTGTATGGATTAAACAGACAGCAAGTTGAAGTTAAGGAGAGCAGGACGGCACAGCACTGCTGTTCTCTGCTGCGGTACCTCTGCAACAACAGTATCACCAGTGGTGTCATCTAAACGATTTAAGAACAGGTACTCACTTTTGATTGGCACGTGTCGGGACCCGCCCACCGGAAGTGACGTCATAAGCCGGAAGTGAGGTCGTGGCAGGAAGTGACATGAAAAAAAGCCCTTTTTGAGGCCTCAGACGATTTTAAACTGATCCAACAGTTGCAACAGTATTCCACAGCACCCCCAGAACATGTTAAGGAGGCCTGGCATCATGTGAAAGTGACCCAACAGTTCCAAAAGTATTTGAGAGCAACCCCTGAGCAGCTCATTTTTCAGTGGCAAAGCAAGGCCTGGGCTGGCTTGGGAAGGCAAGGCAAGTTCTAAAAAGCCACCAGCTCATTTCAGCAATTCCAAAATGTTTTGGAGACAAATTCCAAAATCCCCCCCCCCAGGTACCGCCGCGCCTCCTAAGGAGAGGGAGCCCCAAGCAGTCTACCTGCTCATGCTGCCGCTGCCGCTGGTCTCCCTCGCTTCGCTCCGCTCCGCTCACTGCCAGGCAACTCAAATGTGCAGGGGGCGGAGTGGAGCGCCGATGGAGTCAACGAGTGGGCGGGCGAATGGGCGGGGCCAGCCGTAATCCTAGGAATGGGTACTCGCGTACCCCCGCGTACCCCCTACATGACATCACTGAGTATCACCAACTGTTCTAATGCCGTTTCTGTAAGAAAGGACGTCAGCGATGTTGGGGTCAGATGAAACCGCAAACTTCCCATGGAATAACTGCTTGTTTGGCAGGGGCATAGCTAAAGAAGTGCAGGGGGTGCAGTTGCACCAGGCAATAAGCTTTAGCCGGCAACAAGCTGAGCTTGACACTAGTGGCCAACATGGTGAAAACTTTGCTATGTAGAAATAATACCATCATTTTGTATATCATTGGAAAGGGAATTTAATGCAGAGTGCAATGAAACAAACCAGAGTGTAATATCGTTACTCTGTCAAACTTTATGGCCAAAATACCAAACAAAAATATAACTGTGATGTCACTTCCTGTTGTGGGGCATTTTGCCCTCTGCACTGGGCTACACTTTCGTCCGCTATGCCCCTGATGCTTGGATGCAAAATCTGGATCTCCTGATCTGGAGCTTTATCCCCATGGAATAAGCCAAGTACCTTTTAAACTTTTTGTTCCATAAACTCTGCATCTTCCACGTGGATTTTGAGTGCACGGTTGCAAAACTCAGGGGGTTATAGATACCTATGAGTTTTCAAACCTGAGAGAAGCCTCTTAGATTGGCTTCTGGCAGAGCCCTCCTTCCCCGAGCTGATCCCATGCAGTAGCAAAGCAACAGGGGGGTGGTCTTGGGGAGAGGATTACAGGCCCTGCAACGTGCCACGTAAGCACCATCTGAGCCATTCGGGGCAGCAACAGCCACTTGCAGCTGTATGGATCTGGTTGGAACTGGGTGGGGGAGAGGGGGGAGAAAGGCCCTGTAAGGCAGTGCCTCTCAAACGCTTTAGCACTGGGACCCACTCCTTAGAATGATTATCTGTCCGGGACCCACCGGAAGTGATGTCATGGCCAGAAGTGCCGTCATTGTGACGCCAGAGCCTGTTGCTTTCCTGAGAATGCAGCAATCAGTTGGGTTATTTCTCAGCCATTTTCCAATAGTGAATCAGAAGGAAAACAAATGTTACATCCTTGACACAAGCAAAACAACCACACAGCCCTCCCCCTTTCCAACATTCCATCTTCTCATATTTTCAATATGGCTGCTCTAGATGCTTCATGACCCACCTGAAACAGCTCACGACCCACTGGTGGGTTCCAACCCATAATTTGGGAAGCATTGCTCTATGTAAGCCTTTTGTCTTGCCGACAGTCAGAGCTATTTAGTTCAATGGAGCTTTAGCCCTTGAGCATCTCTGTTAAAAGTTGAGCCTAGCGCCACTGTCACTCTCTGTTGTTTTGCAGCTTTGGAAGAAGCCCCCAACTCCAACCACACGCTGCTGCACCAATTGAAAATGTCACTTCGCCCAAGCGGCCGTGTCAAAGCAGGAGACGTGTCTGATGACAATTGAACTGCCAGTACTGCCTGAAAAGCTAAGCAGGAGAATCTGTGGTCAGTTTCTAGCTGGGAGACAGAATGCCAGGCTGTGACAAGCTGCAGTACCTGTTGTGGCAGGACGGAGTCACTAATGAGCTGATTACAGCAGTGAGAATGCAGGGGAGAGTCTGAAGGCCAACCGGCACAAATGGGAACAACCTTGAGGATACATCCAAGCTTATGATTAATTATTCCTGCTGATGCTCGGTGGCACACAGCCAAAAAAGATAACCACACGGTGATGGCAACATCTGGTGACTGAAGAGTCTGTGAATCCTCTCTGTACGTGTTATGAAAACCCCATTGAAAAATGGTGGTTTCGACTACCCTGCCCTTGTAAACCACGGTCTAAAATGTTGTCTAAACACAAAGAAAGGCAGTGTGTGCAGTAATGGCATCTAAATGATTTAGCAACAGGTACTCACTTTTGATTGGCACTTGTGTCGGGCCCGCCCACTGGAAGTGAGGTCATAGCCGGAACCCAGGAACCACCCCCAGGAACTGCCGCGCCTCCTCAGTAGGCCGCATGGCAGCCCGGGAGAAGGCCCAGGAGTTCCAGGCCTTGCCCGGGGCCGCCGCGCAGGCTACCAATTCCCCCCCCCCAGGAACTGCTGCGCCTCCTCGGGAGGGAGCCCCAGGCAGCCTACCTGCTCACGCTGCTGCTGCCGTCAGTCTCCCTCGCTCCGCTGCCTGCCTGCCTGCCTGCCTGCCTGCCTGGCTCTGAGAACGTGCAGGCAACTCAAACGTTGCAGAGGGCGGAGCAGAGCGCCAATGGAGTTGATGAGTGGGCGGGCAAATGGGCGGGGCCAGCCCTAATCCTAGGAATGGATACTCGCGTACCCCCGTGTACCCACTACATGACATGTCTGAGTGTGTGAGTGCGTGTGTGCGCGCGCAGTATGTATGTGGCTTGCCTCAGTATTCACCTGGAGCTTGATGCTGACCTGGTGCAGGGTTACACCAGCACCCCAAGATCTCTCTCCTGATCTGTCGCAGACAGCTCAGAGCCCATTAGCCTATTCGTGAAGTTTTGTTTATTTGCCCCCAACAATTTTAAACAAATCTGGGCTTGCATGTGGAATGATCTATGTTGGTTTCAGTCTTCATATGCAATCAACTCCAGGAAAAACAACAACACCCCCCCAAGCTACTGAGCTACTCTAGAGGAAAGTGTCGCCTTTTAATTTTTCATGGCGGATTAAAAATTCATGTCCTACCATCAGGGAAGGCTTCCTACAAAGCCCGACTGTTCAAAGGCTTCTCTTCGGGTACCTGCCCTCCTGGTTAATTTGTCACCCTGGAAGACTCTCGCTGCACCTGGGCTGCCGTTCCCCAGGCATGTTGCGATACAATTTTGATTGTATTTGTGGGAAGAATCAGAACTGGAAAATTTCAGAAGGCAACTAAAATTCAGTTATCGGTGTGCAGGAATTAGGCTTAGATATTCCGGGCACTATTAGACACTATTGCACTAACAGCCCATTTCACCAGATGCAGCTATATCCATATGCATCCAGTTTTTAGAGTCTGATGATTTGAAAGCCAAGGCTTGTGTAGCATATTTCAATTCATCAGACTCTCTTAAAATTGGATGCATATATATTTTTGCATCCAGTCGCCTTACATATATATAAGGCGACTAGATGCAAAAATATAAATGCATCCAATTTTAAGATATACTGTATATATTTCTTCCATATGCGCACTATTGCTGATAAATGCAAGCATGAACTTCCTGACCTCCAGAGCAGCTGTGTCTCCCCTGCCTCTCGCACGCCAAGTATCAAAGTTCTTGAAGAAGGCTGGGAAGCTAAAATGCATTTGGCTCTCTGAGTTATCATCACCAATTTTATATTCAAGTGCGATTGGTTAGGCCGTTTGCAGCCCACCATCAGAAAATTGATTGAGCATTTCAAAGCAACTTGTTGATTTTATGTGTTTGCCATTTTACCGGCATTTGAGCCGTGTTGTAAAGAAATTTCTGTTTGTACTTATTCATATTTAGGTCAGTTTTCATTGTGACCTTGATTCGGACCAGTCTCACTGTCGTGGCTGCCCCCCAAAATGAACCCCAGTAGTGTGCAAAACAATGGCACACAATGCACGGCACGGCACTTTCACGTACATGCACTAGAGCCACAATCGCACTAACAGCCCAATCCTATTCTTCTCCCAGCCCACAGATGCAAGTGCACCCTGCTGCGGGGAGGGCACCCCCAGAGATCTGGGTACGGGAACATGAGTTCCTTTACCCAAGGGTAAGCCTCTACAGTGTAGGTGGCTCGACTTAGAACTGTGCTAGCAAAATCACTGTGCACTTACAGAACATAAGAACAAAAGAAGAGCCCTGCTGGATCAGG
This sequence comes from Lerista edwardsae, assembly GCA_029204185.1. Lineage (NCBI taxonomy): Eukaryota > Metazoa > Chordata > Lepidosauria > Squamata > Scincidae > Lerista > Lerista edwardsae. The sequence goes on from JAJKFI010000025.1 coordinate 94,646, forward strand.
CCAAAGGCCCATCTAGTCCAGCTTCCTGTATCTCACAGTGGCCCACCAGAAGCCCCAGGGAGGCACGAGACAACAAGATGCTTGGATCCTGTTGCCACTCCCTTGCACCCGGTACTCTGAAATAGTCTACTACTAATGTAAGGAGGTTGCACAACCCATCATGGCCTATAGCCCACAATGGACCTTTCTTCTAGAAATCTGTCCAATCCCCACTTAAAAGCATCTAGGCCAGATGTCATCACCACCTCCTGTGGCAAAGACTTCCACAGATTAACTACCCGCTGGGTAAAAAAGTATTTCCTTTTATCTGTTTTAACTCTTCCAACCCTCAGTTTTAGCGGATGCCCCCTGGTTCTGGTGTTTTGAGAGAGGGACATCCCTTTATCGCTTCTATCCCTTCCATGCATAATTTTGTATGTCTCAATCATGTCCTCCTTTAGGCGCCTTTTTTCTAGGCTGAAGAGCCCCAAACGCTGCAGTCTTTCTTCATAAGGGAGGTGCCCCAGCCCCGTAATCATTTTCGTCGCTCTCTTCTGCACCTTTTCCAACTCCACTATGTCCTTTATGAGGTGCGGTGACCAGAACTGCACACAATATTCCAGGTGTGGCCTTACCATCGATTTGTACAATGGCATGATAATATTGGCTGTTTTATTCTCAACCCCTTTTTTAATTACCCCAAGCATGGAATTGGCCTTCTTAATTGCTGCTGCACACTGGGTCGATACCTTCATTGAATTGTCCACCAGCACCCCAAGACCTCTCTCTTGAGATGTCACAGACAGCACAGAACCCATTAGCATATAGGTGAAGTTTTGGTTTTTTGCCCCAGTGTGCATCACTTTACACTTGTTTATGTTGAAACGCATCTGCCATTTTGCTGCCCATTTCCCCAACTTGGAGAGATCCTTCTGGAGCTCTTCACAATCCCTTCTGTTTTCACCACCTGGAAAAGTTTTGTGTCATCCGCAAACTTGGCCACCTCACTGCTTATCCCTGTCTCCAGGTGAACAAGTTGAAAACCACTGGCCCCAAGACAGATCCCTGGGGCACTTTGCTTTTCACCTCTCTCCACAGTGAAAATTGCCCATTGACACCCACTCTTTGTTTCCTGGCCCTCAACCAATTCTGAATCCATAAGAGGACCTGCCCTCTTATTCCCTGACTATGAAGTTTCTTGAGCAACCTTTGGTGGGGGACTGTGTCAAAAGCCTTCTCAAAAACCAGGTATATGCTATCCACATGTTCACCCACATCCACGTGCCTGTTGACATTTTCAAAGAATTCCAAAAGGTTTGTGAGGCAAGACTTACCCTTATAGAAGCCAGCTGACTTTCCTTCAGCAACTTGTTCCTCTACATGTTTTAGGATTTTATCTTTGATGAGGCTTTCCACCATCTTACCCGGAATAGACGTTAGGCTGACCAGCCTGTAGTTTCCAGGGTCCCCCCTTCTCCCTTTTTTAAAGATTGGTGTGACATTGGCTATCCTCCAATCCTCTGTGGCATTTATGGAAAGAAGCTTCCTTGCTCTTTACAACGTCTCTAACTTTGTTTGTCAGCCATGCAGGCACCCTCCTGGACCTTGTCGAGCCCTTCTTTCTTTGCGGTATACACTTCCGTTGGGCCTCTACTACTGTTATTTTAAACAGCCTCCACGCAGCCTGGAGAGACTGGACTCTTTTTACCTTCCCTTTCAATTTCTTTCTAACTAGCCTCCTCATCTGAGGGAAATCTGCCCTTCGAAAGTCAAGGGTTCTTGTGTCAGATTTGCTCTGCACTCTTTCCTGGACATGCATGGCAAAACCAATCGCAGCATGGTCACTGTTCCCCAATGGCTCAGTAACACTTACATCCCTAACTAAGTCCCGAGTACCACACAATATTAAATCCAGAGTCACCTGTCCTCTGGTCGGCTCCATGACTAGCTGCTCTAAGGCACAGTCATTCAGCACGTCAAGGAATCCGGTCTCTCTTTCTTGACCAGAGCAGCAGTTGACCCAGTCGATATGAGGATAATTGAAGTCCCCCATGATTACAATCCTGCCTCTCTTGGTCAATGCCCTGATTTGTTTCCTCATTTCAAGGTCACCTTCAAGTTTTTGATCAGGAGGACGATAGCACACCCCCACTATTACATTGCTCTTACGGCCTGGTAGTATAACCCACAGTGACTCCATGGTGGAGTCCGGCCCACCTTCAGTTTCTACTCTGCTGGATTCTATCCCTTCTTTGATATAGATGGCCACCCCACCGCCAACACGCCCTTCCCTGGGATTGCCGTATCCCACTGGTTCTCTGCATTCCACCAGATTTCCATTATACCTACTATATCAATGTTTTCCCTAGCCACCAAAGATTCCAGTTCCCCCATCTTTGCTCGGAGACTTCGGGCATTCACATAATAACACCTATATACGGAGTTCTCTAAGGAGGGACTCTTTTTGGATCCCTTTTCCCCACCTCTCTTTCTATTGGACAAACTGTCACTTACACTCACATTTGAAGCTCTATTTCCTACTCCTCCATTACTCTGTGGTACTCCTCCACCCTCCTCTTCCCGTAGGGATGAGGAGTTCTGAACCGGACGCCACTCGGCTCCTGTCGGCTTTCCCCCAGGGATCAGTTTAAAAGCTGCTCTGCCACCTTTTTAATGTTAAGCACAAGCATCCTGGTTCCATTCTGGTTCAAGTGAAGCCCGTCCCTCTTGTACAGGCCTGGCTTGTCCCAGAACGTCCCCCAGTGCCTAACGAATCTAAACCCTTTGTCCCGACACCACCGTCTCATCCACACATTGAGACCCCTGAGCTCCTCCTACCTAGCTGGCCCTGCACGTGGAACAGGTAGCACTTCTGAGAACGCTACCTTGGGGGTCCTGGCCTTTAGTGTCCTGCCTAGCAACCTAAATTTGGCTTCCAGGACCTCCCGGCTACATTTCCCCACGTCATTGGTGCCAACATGCACCATGACCGCTACCTCCTCCCCAGCACTCCTTACCAGCCTATCTAGATGAGACGTGATGTCCGCAACCTTCGCACCAGGCAGGCAAGTCACCGTGTGGTCCTCACATCCGTCACAGACCCCCCTCTCTATATTTGCCCACTACAAGGAGACCCCGACCCCCCCTCCCGCTGAGGAGCATCCTTAGTGTGACTGGATGCTGGCTTGTCACTGGAAGAAGGGGTCCCCGCTGGGGGATTGATTCCCTCTGTTCCAGGCTGACATCCTCCAGCCCTGAGACTCCTTTCCTCAGCAGCTGAGGAGCTGCCCACCTGAGGGTGGGACGAAGCCTGCAAGTCCCCGGATGTCTCACCATGGACCCTCGCTGCCTGCCTCTGCTTCTCCAGGTCCGCAACCAAGGCCTCTAGGGAGCAGACGCGTTCCCTGAGTCCCTGGAGCTCCTTGCACCGAGGACACACCCACGACTTATGCCCCAGAGGCATATAGTCATACATGTGGCACTCTGTGCAAAACACTGGATAGCCCCCCGCCCAACTGCTGGCTGTCTGGCTCCATCTCTGTGTTTGTTTAGGAAGGAGCTGCCCTGCTTCTCAGAGAGAGGGCAGAGTCTGGGGCCCTGGCTTCCTTGCCCTGCTGCTTAACTCACGCAGATGCGTAACTCGCTCGTTTATCAGGCACTTCGTCGCAGGGCAGCACTCACTGCTCGTGAGGCACTTGCTAGAAGTTTCTGCTATATAAAGGAAGTTCTTCCTTCCTTCCTTCCTCTGCTAGAAAGTTCTTCCTTTCTACCTGCCTGAAAAGGGCTGGTCCACACCTGGGCTGCAAGGACAATAGAGGCTGATTGCTGCCCTAGGCAATTCAAGGACAACACAATTCTGAATGCCAGGTTTTCAGGACAAAGGAAAGCCATCCTGTTTGTGGGCCATACAGGAGCATCTGGCTTGACACTGTTGGAAACAGAATACTGGGTCAGACATTCTGATCACAGTTTTCTTCTTCTTAGGGGATGGCAGTAGGGCTTCTCCAGAATTGCCCACTTCCTTTCTGAAATCTTAAGTGGGTCAGCAGTGTGGGGGGGGGAAGGAGGATTTTAAAGAACAAAAGCCTCTCCCTTGGTGACTGGAAGTCCGTCCCAGAGCTCCCTCTAGTGTTTCAACTTTGAGAAGATTCTTCTTATTCCTCCTGAAGTTTCCTTTTCCAGCCATAAAACCGGGAAATAGTTACTTGAGCATTAGGCCCACTGAAGTCACTGCAGCTTCCTGGCTAGGGCTGCCTTAGATTGGGTATCAGGGTAAATCCCTATCCCAGGGTAAAATTTGGCATCAGTCTCCAAAATCCATCTAGCAATTTCGAATGCGGCGAGTCATGTTTAATTCCGCATAACGCATGATCCCACATCTGTACTATGTTACAGCAGTTCTCAGCTAATTATCAGGAAAGGCTGCCGTTTTGAAGATATATACATATACATAAAGCAGTACAAAAAATTAAAGTGTTTGGCTCATTGTAAAAACCTTTAATGAACACCCAGAGTGCAGGTTTTGCTTCCCGTCTTTCCCTGCATCTTAAGCCAGAATTCTGCTCTTCGCTGGCAATTAGCATCTCCTGAAGACGACAGTTAATGAAGACATACAAGTAAATTTCTCATTCACCAGAACTGGGGGCAAGAAGGGCTTGCACCGGCCAAGCAGGGATGCTATTATGCCGGCAGTTAGAATCCCTGCAACGTGAGAGCAGGAAGCAAGAAGCCCGTTTTCTCTGACAAAAGAGCAGACGGTTGTAATTTCCTGTAATAATATTTTCCCGATAGATGTCAAGCGTCTTCCTCTCATTGCAGGTATCTTTCTCCAAGTGGAGGTTGCAAAGCTTACAACGGAGGGATCATAAGTGATTTTGAAGTAATTAGCCAGTAGGTGGCCATAGCCATTAAGCAATTTGCACCAGTTCAGACTCTACGCTGTACAACAGTTTCTGAGAGCCGTTTCTCCTGTTGCTAAGATCGCAACAACCTCTTATTTGTCTGTCCCCTTTTTTGTGGTTTCAGCCCTTCACAAAAGCGCTGGGCGCTTTCAGAAAATCCCCTGTAAACACTTTTGATGAGCAAAGGGGGGGGGGGAATAAGATGTCCTTTTTGTGCCGCATGTCAACATTTCTGATCTTAACGCCACTGGTGTGCCCTTCAACTTATTTTTTTATGTCCTTTTATGTTTGTATATCTGATCCCACAGTCCCAAGGCCCTCAAAGCTGTTCATAATATTAAAAAACCAACATAACAAAATCTGAACAAGAGAAACACGTAACTGAAATAAATGCACGCTTAGAGTGCAGTCCTAACCTGGACTCCTAACCTGCAATCCTAACCATAAAACATGTTTGGACAATTCTTGGAGTCAGGAAGGATAGCACACATCTGCGTACTGGCCTCTCTGACTCCGAGCGTGGTCCAAAAACGCTTTGAAGTGTCCCTTGTGCCAGCCAAACTTTGCTGGCCTAACAGTGCGGCCTAACTCCAGGTTAAGATGGCGCCCTTAGTCACAACCTACCCCTGTTTCTATTGCCCACCCCCGAATATTGTAAGACTCTCAGGGCAGGGACCTGCTCTGTGCATAGCACCAAACACATGGATGATATTAAATAATAAAGGCTCCCAGGGAAACATCAATAAACTCCACCAGCCACTTTGAATCATAAGGATAATTTGAATTATCTAAATGCCCTGCAAATGAAAAATGCGCTTAGAGATTTTCAGAATATCTGAAGAATGCCAGCTCCGAAGACCTCCTGCTTCTTGTTTGGCCTTTCCTTCTCTTGTACTTGAGATTTCCTTCTAGACCAGCTCCTTCTCTCCCATCCATTGCCCCGTCACGACCAATATTCATTCATTCACAACCAACATTCCCCGCTTCGTCCTCAAGCCAATCAAAACCAAGCCAATGAAGTGTGACTGCATTTGTAAGCACGTATCCCGTATCACACCTCCCCCCCTCCGCTGCCTAGGTTTAGAGAGGGGCAGTCCTGGTCCTGAGCTGTCGGGTCCTGCAGGAGCAGCTGTAGCAAAATGGCTATTGCTGCATCCCGCAGGATTTGCAGCCGCCGCTGGGGTATCCTTGGGAGAAGCCCCAGCCCCTACCATGGGACTCCTCAAGTCTCTGCCAGCTGTTTTGCCACTGGAGAATCAAGCAGCCTCGTGTTGGGCTGCCCAGCCCAAGGTGGGGCATGGATCTGGTGTTGGAAGTCACCACCAGGTCACCATCCCACGTGGGCATGATCCTCCCCCCCCCTGCCCAGTTCCACTCCCTCCCTGCCTCTTCCCCGGCCCCAGAAACAGAGGTCACCAGTGCTGCTGGTGTGCCGGCAACTCACCCTTTCCGCGCCGAGGCCAGCACCTGACTCCGACAGTGTCGCGAATGCACTTTACCTGCACACCTCCCCAATAAGCACGCTGACACAGGGCTGGAGTAATAAAGGGCCACTTTACCTGGGATGTTGGGATCTGGGTGACACTCCTCACGCCGTTGGAGTCCAGGTTCGGGGCCCCCTCAACGTGAGGGGCAAGAAAGGGTGCGAAACAAAACGTCCGCCATGCCCCGCTGGAACGCCTGGAACGATTGGCTGAGCTGATTGGTACAATTCATTCCTTTTTGTGTGTAATACAATCTTGGGATAAATAACTACCTGGGCAACGCCGGGGACCGAAAAAACTAGTAATAGCATAAAAACTTGCAGCGGGTATTAAACTGACTGCCCCAAGCATGCTGGATCTAAGGGGGGAAACAGCACTAGCCATCTGCCTCCCCCAGCGGTCAGGGTGACTAAAGGGCATACTCCTGACTCCAGAATCGGACCGGGCAAAGCCCAGCCGAATCCATCTTCACCAACCCTGAAGGGTCAAGGCAGCATGAGTGCTCCAGCTCACCCTGGCGTGGCCAAAGGGCAGCCTTGGCAAGCTCCATCCAGGGGTAAGCCAGCCATCTCACCGAGCCGGGGCAGCAACGTATGGTCTGAACCAGCCATATCCCCAGACGTGCCACCTTAGGATGTGCACCAAACACATCCCTTCCTACCCCCCAGCACGCTACCTGCCTTAAAGTGACCATGCTAGCACAACCCACCTAACAATACCGCCACCCAGTAGTGCTATCCAGCCGGTACGCTGGGCGGGACTTACGTTTGATTGGCAGTCCGCCCGTTGCGTCACGCCATGTTCTGCTGCTTTCCCGCCTGCTGGACATCACAAGAGGAAGTGACATCACAAGAGGAAGTCACTGTTGTATTGTTGTTTTCTCGGGTTTTTTTGTGCATAGAGTTTGATAAAAGATATTGCACTCAGTTTGTTTCATTGCATTCTGCATTAAAATACTTTTCCAATGAGATTTAACATGATGGTATTATTCATACATACCAAGGGTTTCACAATTCTGGCCACTAATATAAAACTCAGCTTCGCTGAATGGAGGGTGGCCTGAAGTGGACCCACCTGTTATCCCCTGCTAACTGGGCCAGAGGCACTTTTGCAAGTGGTGTGCCTCTTAATATTTAGCAGTGGGGGAGTAGCAGTCCCTCTTCACCCAGCACAGTGTCTTTTCTAGTGGCTGCTGCTGTGTTCTGCATTTTTTCAGATTGTGAGCCCTTTTGGGACAGGGAGCCATTTAACTTTATTTTTTTGCCTTTAAACCGCCTTGTGAACTTTTTGTTGAAAAGCGGCATTTAAATACTTTCGCTTGCTTTCTTGCTCCTGTTTCATTTGGTCCACATCCTTTTCCCTCTCCTCCACCCACCTCTTTAAAATTGGCTGGGCAGGAGGAGAGCTGCCGGGATGGTCTGCAGGTGACCTGCTTGGTGGTGGGACTGAGGCCTCCTGCGAACGCCTCCGCACAATCCTCTTGCTCACTCTCCAATCAGAGAGGGGCAGAGGCAAGTTGCAGTGGCTGGGTGGGTGCTAAGCACACCTCCCCCCCCCAGTGATGTCATTCACTGGTGCCAGCAACCAGAACGCTGCTGGCGCCAGGATCCAGAACGCCGCGGGGACGGATGGGTGAGATGTAGCTCCCTGTCCCCTTGTGGCGCCCGGCAACGCCTCCCTGCACCCGGAAGAGCTCTTTTGCAGAGCGATTGAGGCGCAGGGGCGGGAGGGCAGGCAGAAACAGCGCGCGGAGTCTGCCGCACGTTGCTTCTCCGTTCCCGCTCTCCCCGGAACTACCGGAATGGGGTACCGCCCCGTTCCGGTAGGATGACGCCACTGCTCCCTCCTCCCCAGGCTGTTGCATTTGCCAGCCAGCTGCTGTATTTTGCCTCATTGCTGGGCTGCTCCCTGGGCACGAATGCCTGAACCAAGTCACCTCGGGAGTCCATTGACGTCAGAGTGGTCTACCTTGACCGTGTGTCTCGGGGATTTTCACCTTGCCCAATAGGAGGCACCAGGGCTTGACAGAGGGTTGGTTGCTCTTCCAAAAAAAACCAAACACGTACAATGCACGTGTTTCAGGGCCTTGAATTTTGGGCCATTCAGGGCCTTGAATTTTGAAGGGGCAGTGGCCTGGCTCCTTTCCAACAGGTACAGCTGCTGCCACAGGGATGTTGACGGAATGACGGCACCACAGAGTGTCAGACACAGCGGTGTTATGCTGCCGGAACGCTGGGCGGGACATCCGGGTGATCGACAGCCCGCCTGTTGCGTTCTGGAGCGTTACGGGGTTTGCGTAACCAATTACGCCGCTTACGTACGTTACGCAAACGGCGTAATGCTCCGGAACGCAATGGGCGGGCTGTCGATCACATGGATGTCCCGCCCAGCGTTCCGGCAGCATAACACCGCTGGTCAGACAGCTCAATAGATGTAAAAAAAAAAAGTGCAGAGTGCTAGGATACTGAGTTGGTGAGTTTGACTTGAAGACAGAACCTGCATGAAGTGGTACCTCTGTGACAGGGTAAACATGGCTGATTAATATTAATGTTAATACATTTTAAAGGACAAACATCAATATCCTTCAAAATGTACATAGGGTGGCTGCCAAAATGTACTGAGCTGGGTGCTTTGGGACCCACCAGAAACTGGCTCATGTCTCACCTAGATGGGTCCTGACCAACTGTTAGAGAAACACTGCATTAGGCCGAGGAGGTGCAAAATGTAGCAACAGATTTTGGGAGGCTGTTCCATTGTCCAGGTTTTTTCTTTGGGCAGGGGTGTATAGTAAGGAGATGGGTCTGGTCAGGGCCATCCATTGCTGCAAATTGTTAGAGTAGTATGAGCAAGTGACAGGATGCTTCAAATTTTGGGTTCAAAATGGATTTCAAAATGCCGGCATTGGGGATAAAACACACATACACGTAATTTAAGGCCTTGGTTCATGGACGCGCATTCATCACTTGAGGACTGCAACTGCAATTGATGACATGTGCGAAGTCATGTTCCAAACCGCGGAATTTGTACATCACCTCAAACACAACGTGTTCCAATAGGGGACCATTCACACATTTTGCTGCCAGTCTGAGTGTCTGTGTGAACCAGACCTAAGAGGAGCTTAATCAATACGTAGCCAGTTTGTACATACATAACATTTGTTCTCATTCCCCCAAAGAGAATGATCAACAATTCACTAAATCATATTATACACAATTTCTACAAGATGGTGGGAGAATACAACAGAGAGCAGGCAAGAGGCAGATGTGTTGCACAATGAAATTGCTTCAGGCAAAACACTGTTGACTTTAATCCCGCCACCCTGTTCCTCCCTGGTTTTCTACCAAAAGAGGACAAATCGGCAGAATTCATGGGATCACCTAATTTAAAAATATGGATATCCCTTTATTTGCGAACCAAATCATCGTGTTATTTTGGCACAACAAACGGAAAGAGAGACAATGCATGTAATTTCTGAAATTCTTCTCTGCTTTTCTTTTTGACCTTTGGTATTTGTATGTTATCGATGCTTTCTCTAAACCATTGTACAAAAACACCTTGAAGTGTCAAGCTTTAAAAATGAGTCTTCTTTTCTCTTTCTCCAGTGCAGCTTGGATTATCTTGGCCTTGTCAAAATACATTCTCTAGTTAGAGGTTGGAAATATTTCCCTCCTGGCTCCTAAGTATTGATTTTTTTCAACACTCAGCTCTGTCTGTCAGCTGAAGAGGTGAAAGGTGAAAGTTCACGCAGCACTGCCTGGCTTTACCTTCCTATTAATGTCATGCCCTTTCTGCATTTGATCAGTTTATGTGATCAGCAACAGAACCGTTACCGAGCAGATTCTACCTATAGGAAAAATATTTAAGCCATCAATTATTTTAGCACAGGAACACACCTTGAGAAACAAGGAGGGCTTGAAGGGGTGAAATTATGAAGACTTTACGATTATCTGATGAGCTCCCCCTCCCCGTTATGTAATGACCACTTCAATCTATACCATTCAGGCTTCTTACGTGAACACTTCAAGGAAAAGAAAGGCTGGATTAATTTGTTATGATCCCCTCTGAAGCACAATCTAGCGATACCGCAGATACACAGATCCAGAGCGAGACTGCAGGACGAGATCTGCTCCATTCCCAATGGAAAGTTATAATTGTCCAAATCTCTTAGCGATGAATTTGGTTCGCTGCTTTTTAAGAGGGAGTTAGGACCCAGAGGAACCTGCAATGTGCTGTGCTATGTACTATGTGCTGTACTATGGAGGGAGCTATTAAGAATAGGTGAAAGGTTAGCATCTCTCAAGACAGAAACGCACCACCCCTAAACATTAACAATACGCCAACTCTTTCACTCATTATACTGTCTAATTCCTGTGGTCTTGCGAACAAATCAGATCTTTCGAGAACTAAATCTGCCATCAAAGAATTGTTAGGCTAAACCAAAAGTTATGGTACCATGCACACTGTTGCTGCAGCCACACATGCATCTTTGCAACATCTTCTAACAGAACATCGCTTGCGTCGTAACACTGCGAGATGCAGCATTTCCTTGCCGTAATGCTATCGCATCCACTGTTGGCAGAAGGTAGAGAGGGAACAAAGAAAGCTGCACCACGGCAGCTCAAGCTAAGTTCTACTAGATCTTCTCAAACGTTTTAGAACGGGACCCACTTTTTAGAATGGCACTCATGTTGGGACCCGCTGGAAGTCATGTCATTAACCTGGAAGTGATGTCACAGCTGGAAGTGACATCATCAAGCAGAAAGTGCTGTCAGTGTGACATAATCAAATGACACTCCTAGAATGCAAACTAGCTTTCTTGGACTGCAGCAATTGCACAACCAGGAAACATCCTGACAGAAAGAAAGATGAGGACAAAATCTGATGTAAAAGCACTGACCAAAATCAAAATTTTTTAAAAAATACCTAACTTGAAAATTCAGACTGTTAACACTCACAGAAGGAATATAGCAAGAGTAAGGTCTGCAGCTTCCAAGATGGCTGCTGCCAGCTTTCCATGACCCACCTGACATCAGGTCGCAACCCACCAAGTGGGTCCCAACCCACAGTTTGAATAACACTGTACTAGACGTGATTGGTGGATGGGAACTAGATTAATATGGCTGTTTTCCCTGGCAGTTCTACATGTATTTCCATCTGGTTTGACACGCATACCTAGCACGACCACACAATGCTGCTGAGGATGGCAACCAACAGGGAAGATGGTTAGATAGCAAAGCACCTTTCAGTCCAGTCTAGCATTCACTTCACATGCATTCTCATTAGCTATGGAGTGCTGCTTGGTCCAATAAGTGGAATCGCCAAGTTGCTTTTTTCAAGGCAGACATTTTAATCAGTTACCGTACACTGCGACTTTAGTCATGACAACATTTCCATACAGGTGTCTCATCATGTCATCTTTTGCTTGTAAACTGCCAATGAAGCCACGCACGTCTCTACATTTACAAGGACAAATCCAAATACAGTACTAAACAAATCAATAAAACACTAAAAGCTTACACTGGAATGACAATACACGTTTTACCGCAGTGCTGAAAGATCCAGGCCATGATGGAAGTTTGCAGTGAGGGGCAAGAGAGTCACTCAAGTGTAGACCTGCCTGTGTGGACGTTCTGGGACGTAAGAGTTCTAGGGCAAAGCATCTGCGTGAGCCCTCCACTGTAGCACAGCCTCCATTTGTTCCAGTGAGGGGTAGTGCAGGGGTTCCCATGCGGGGCCTGGTGGATGGTCGTGGCCAGTGGTGTCATCTACAAACAAGGAACGGAAACGCTGGGCGGGACTTACGCAGGACTTCTGCGTGATAGGCTGCCCGCCCGCCCGCCCCATGGCTGCCCTGGCCTGGGGGGGGGGGCCCGCCCGCCGGGGGGGGTGGGGGGGGGGGTGGCGCCGAAGCCTGGGCAAGCAGCGGTGGGACGTGCAAACTGGGGGCAGCCCCCCGAGGCCAGGGCAGCCGTGGAACGAAACGGGCGGGCTGCCAATCACGCGGAGGTCCTGCCCAAGTCCCGCCCAGCATTCCCGTTCCTTGTTTGTAGTTCATCAAGACTGACTCTCTTGTTTAAATTACTTCTTTCTGGCTAGGTTTCCGATTGGTTTTAAAAGCTCTAAATAGGTTATCTTATTTAAAAAAAAACCCAGACATAATGTAATGTATTTGTAATCTGCAAAACAGAACTTTAGATCCCCCCCCCAGTACAACATTCAAAACGCAGTGGGCCTGCTACGCCCCACAGACTTTGCATCCACAGATTGAACCAACCACGGATCAAAGGTATTTTTTTAAAAATTCCCCTCACTTCCTCCTTCCTGGCTGCTGGCGCTAGGCTGTGTGCAACTGCAAGATCTGGCTTGCAGGGCTTCCCTCTCGCAGTGCCTCACCCAGAAGCTCCCTCCAGGCAAGAGACATTTTGGCCCGGAAGCAGCCGACCAGCCTGCCACTCAGGCAGACCACTCCTGGGTCTTAAAGCCCACCATTTAAAAAATACATTTATTTTAAATTTGTCATTACATCCAATTACTACTTGCTAATTAAATGATGTGTTGCATTTTTCTACTACCATCTTGCAAGTATTCCAATTTTGAAAAATTTTAGAATTTTTTTCTTAAAAAAAAAAAGCTGGACAGTTACAGATGTGACTCAGCAGCAGTGCAACCCCCCTCCTCATAATAACATTAATAATAAGTGGTACTTTGCACAAGACTCACTGAAACAAACAGATTCTGCAGCAGCACTTGGCAGATTTGTATTCTTTTAGTGCAGTGAAAAAAAAACTGTGGTAGACTCAGAACTATATGTTTCAACATGCACAGAGGCTGCTGGCAAAAACTGGGCAACCACATATCGAGTTCTCTCTTCTTCCCTTGGAATGTACTGCCTGCACCCTGACGACACAATTTCGGTGCAGGGGAAAGGCAAAGCTTAACGTTGCTACGTCAGGCATGGATAAGTCTTCTTGCATGTTACAGATGCAATGAAACGCAATACAAGCATGTCATTTTAGATGGCAGTCCTGTGTTTTTTGTAGCATATAGTTCTGCCAACAGTGGCATTCCATGGAGCTTCAGGCACACTGAGGATCCTTAAGGTTTCCCTCAATGCTGGGAGAGGTCCTCTGCAGGAAGTCTCGCTGCACACGAGAAGACGCACTGACCAGCAATGAAGAGATGGAAAAGTCCCTTGAGTGTGCAGAGCTCTGTAAGGTGTCAATGTTCTCTTAAACTTTGGCTCATGAGCACCGGAAGAAAAAAAGATGAACAATAAAGCATGTTCTGTGAGCGAAGGAGATGAGACTTTGGAATGTCCACGGAGAAATGAGCAGAGAAGTCTCTTCATTTTCACTTATGCCGGCACTCAAGCACAGTACTAGAACATGCCAAATCTACAGACCACATGTTCCAGGTCTTCTCTTGCATCTTTCAAAAATCCCACAATTGCTTTTCATAAATACATACATATGCACAACACATCAGCTCACTTTAAAAACATCAAAATTCCATGACAGAATTTTTTTTATCACCGCTAAACACACTCTATTAGCTTCGCCATAGTTAAAAAGGATATTAATTTACAGCACGATGAGATAAACATTCCTAATGGTCTTCAATTACTTGCGCTGCTTTTAAAATCTTGCGTGAGTAGATATGTTGATTGTGGCCTATATAATCCTAGTTACATGTACAGTGTATTAAACAGACCACCTAGTCATTAAAAACAAAATCAATGTATGCAAACTACCAGCAGCTGCTTCAATGCAAGCCCCACTGGGAGAGGAAAGACTGCACGAGTTTTGCAGGATTCTTACTCATCTATGTGGGACTGCACAGAAGCCGTGCTGGAAAGACTGCATCCAAGATGTCCTCTTATGCATTCATATACTAGTTTTCCATTTTCTGCAAGCTCCATTTTTGCAAAATACGTTAGATTACACTGTGAACATTCTTTCTGCATATTTTCCAGAAAGGAAATGCAAGCTGCAAACACACACACAAGCACGCACGCACACACCAACATTTAAAAGGTTTTCTGTATTATTATTTTTCCTCTGTTCGGTAAGCACAACCCAAGAGGCTGTCACACCAAAATAAATATGCAAGACATAACGCGATATGTGAACATCGACGGTTGACATTACAGATGGATCTTCTTGTTAAGGACAAGGCTTAAAAATATTGAGACTGGATCACGGTTAACTTGCTTTGGAATACTTTCTGCAATAATGATGATTAGTGAATGTGTTCAAATGCTTTTGACTCTTACACCTCCGTCGTTTAATGAAACAAAACATTGAAAATGTGCTAGATCATGATTGGTTTAGGCAGCAAGAAAATCCAGTGGCATAAATATGAAGGACCTTCATCTTTCCACAGGTGAAAATGGGGAGAAACGACACTTGTAGACACACACCTGCATAAGCAGCAATGAAGACATTGCTATTCGTATTATGTTTCTTCTGACTGCTTTGCCGCTATTCCTTTTTTAAAAATTTAACAGAGGCAATATTATTCTTTGTTCCCAATATAAGAAACGTAAAATTCTCTCTTCACTCACTGAAGTATGCCTCGTTCCCAAATCAATCAAGGATGTATATGAGGAAGGATGCTGATTCAAAGTAAGGTGAATCCTCCTTCCCATATAGTCTCTCACAAAATACCAGGCCTGACAGGCAGCGGCGTCATGCAGCCGGAATGCTGGGCAGGAGGAAAGGGTGAGCGGCAGCCCGCCCATTGCATACCGCTCCATTTCGCCGTCTTCCCCGCCCCCGCGGGGGCGGGGAAGACGGCGAAACAGAGCGGTACGCAACGGGCGGGCTGCCGCTCACCCGTTCCTCCCGCCCAGCATTCCGGCTGCATGGCGCCGCTGCTGACAGGTACAATAAACCTTCAATGTTGTGAACTGGCCGCTCTAGTGGACTTACGGGAGCTCTGATGCACTCAGTGGGACTATCTGGTTCTCTTCTGTGAGTCAAAAAATGTCAAAGAGAATGCAGCATGTACAATGCTATAACTCCCCCCCCCATCCATGTAAACATATAAGCTTTCAGTAAACATCAAGATTCTAATTATATTTGAATCCTATATTATATTTGTCCTATGAATTATTTTAGTCGTTTTCAATGTGATCAAAGCAGCCCAGCTACAGTGTTGATTTTAAAAGAAATCAAATCAAATCAAGATCATCCAAAAGTGCCACACGGCAGGCACATCCTCAGGGTCCCCCTTTCTCCCTACCTACACAACTATATGCCACCCTAACCCAGTAATGGGATCTGGGGATTGACTACAGGAATGCTGGGCGGGACTTTGGCGGGACTTACGCGTCATTGGCTGCCCGTCCGTTCGGTCGGTTCACCCGTCCCGCCCGCCCTGGCCTCGGAGGGGTGCCGGCTCGCTGGGGGGGGACGGGTGGGGGGCACGCCGGGTGATCGGACGAGCAGCGGTGGGGCGCGCTCCCCAGGTGAAGCTCGCACGGCCGGCGGGCAGCCGAAGGCACGAAACGGGCGGGCTGCCAATCACACGCAAGTCCCGCCCAGCGTTCCTGTAGTCAATCCCCAGATCCCATTACTGCCCTAACCGCTATAAGCTACAGAGCCGACGTACATCCCTCGAAGTAAACAGTGGGCTTAAGCAGGGCTCTGCTCTAGAGGACCAAAGAGAAGACGTGCCACCTGGCCAATCTGGTTGATCGCATCTGCAGACATGGACCTGGGCCCTCCAGCGTGGAGATCACAGAGAGGGGGCGAGATTGACAGGGGCTTTAAAAACAAAATTGTATTTAGAACAAGAAAGCAAGAAAAAAAAAAACACAAGACGACACCCTGAATCTACACCACGAATCGATGCTCTTTGCCGTCGTGGGCCATGAGGATAACATTGCGGTTGGAAGTCCAGATGAGTCTGGCCAGTCTGAGGGCATTATGGGAGCCCGGAGAAGCAGGCTGGACAGGGGGCACCTGGTACGTCTTAATACAACGAAGCTGCGGGGCGGAATTCAGCATTCCAATACTGCCCAAAAGGGAGGTGTTCATCTGTCATTGGGGGGAAAAGAGAGAGAGAGAGAGTCGATCAATGCAAGAATCAGTTCAAGCAAAAAACAGAGTGAATTGTGGAGCGTCTCTCTTTAAACGCTAACAGAAACCCTTTGGTAAGGCTCTCTGGATAGACTTATGGATACTGGAAAGCAGCACGGATACCATGTGAACAACTGCAGTTTTATTTCAATCCTCTAACGGGAATACTGCTGCTTTAACCAGTGAGAGAGTCCATGGAAACTTTCAAATGTTCTCGGTGGAACTGCAATACATACACACAGCCCTAAAAATGGCTAAACCTAAAGTTCAAGTGTTTGCTTTAGAAGGGGGGGGTAATAAAGACCCCACAATTATAGAAGCCTAAGAAGGTGGCGTTCTATGCACCTTGGCGTATGGTCATGCCGGCCACATGACCATGGAAGCTTGTCCTTGGACAAATGCTGGCTCTTCGGCTTAGAAACAGAGATGAGCACCGCCCCCTACAGTTGGTCACGACTAGACCATTCGGTCGTGGGGAAAAATTTACCTTTAAGAAGATGGCTTTGGGGGCCTTTTTTCTGCAGGGTTAGAAGTTGACTACATCTCATTCGTTTTTGTAAATAAGAGGAGGGCCACTTTCTACTCATCGGACACAATGGAAAACACAGAATAAAGAAAGCTGCTTGGGGCGGGAAAAGGCGGAAAAGGTGGGTAGACCGGTCCGGGGAGGGGGGTGGAGCCAGGATCCAGCACTTAGGCCAGATCCTAACACCTGTCCTGGTTGGGGCTTTCTTCCAGCTAAGAGGACAAACATCCCCTTGTACCACAGCCGCCTCCTAACTGGGGCTGGACATGGGGCAGGTCAGCCAACCTGCCTAATCCAGCCCTGGTTAGGATTGGGCTGTTAGTGATGGGGAAAAGTCCTCTCTTGTCACTGCAGCTTCTTGAACAGCAGAGCAACGATGCTACAGACAGCGTACAGGTTGAAAGAAAGAAAAAAGGACAGAAAAGAGACAGCAGTCCTTTCTATATTTCTATCATTTTTTCTAAGCAAACTATCAAGGGAGCAGACCTTGAAACATTGGAGCATCCAATTCGTGAGACAAGTGCTCCATTTGCATTACTTTGTTATATATGTAATACGCTTCACTACAAGGCTTAAATCTCAAATTTGCAATCCTCCCCTTCCATCACACCCCAACTAAACACATGAGGATCTTTGAATCTGCATAGAACAGGTGGGAGGACAGTCCGAACTGCATGCCAAAAGACTGACACCGCAATCCCTTGGCATATCCCAGGACGTTTCAAGATGTGCAGTTGCTGATATCATGTTCTGAATTCTGATAAGTGCAACACAGAGCACTTTTTTTTTTTCTGGTCCTTCTCAGCAGCAGAATGGTGTCAGAGAGTGTAAATCATGGCATCTGTAGCAGGGAGCATGCAAGCCCCACTGACATTTTCACAATTTAAATCATCTTGAGTAATAACCCTTTTAAGATGACTAATGTTACTGATTTTCCTGCATTAATAGTAGTGCTGAATAGACCTGGGGGGTGGGTGGGGAAGAGAACCACGAGTGCACGAGGTCACATTTTAAAACACAACGTGTTGGCTTGTTTTAACTCTTTATGTTAAAGCTACGTTAAAGAAACAAAACAACAACATTACATTTAAACACTACGGACTTATGTGCGACTGTTTATAGGTCCAAGCGCCTGCTTGTATCGGAAGATTGTTCCCTCCACCCCCTGCAATCTTAGATGATCATGTAAAACATCTCAATCAATACGTCTGATTGCTTTCTAGATCTTCCCATGTAACTCAACTAAATATATGCAAGTGATGGAAGAGCATTTTTACAGTTCTTATTCACTGCTTCAGAAGTTACACAGTGTATGATGATGGATCATAATTCAATGCACATAACGGCATGTACGGCTATCGCTGAATGACATGCAGAAAGTCAGGGTGGATTAAAAATATATACTATTAGCGGAGAGTTACAGGAACACTGAATCCAGGGAAGCAATAATTCTGCTATCAGAGCTTCCTCCAGTGTTCACGGAGGTATCTGGGATTCCAAACAAAGGCTATCATCTCCCAGAAAGATCTGTGAGCACATAAGATACCTGCTGAATCGGACCAAGGTCCATCAAGGCTTGCACCCTGCTTTTCTCAGTACTGGATGCCTGGATGGAACTGGGAGCCCACAAGTGGGTACAAAGACAACAGCCTTAGTTGCTATTCCACTGGCAGCCCAATCCTAACCTGTGCTGGAATAGGCAGGCTGGCTCACCTGTGCTGCATCCTAACCATGTTAGGAGGCAGCAGCAGCTCAGCACGGGGCAAGCCCCAGTAAGCCCTATGGGGCTGCTCGAATCTGCGCCCGCAAAATAGCAGGTGCAAGTCCACGTAGTCAGGAGTGGCTCAAATCGGGGGCTGCCCAGCCTGGGGATGGGGGATAGGATCCAGCCCAATGGCCGTGTCCCATCTCCACCCCCGCCCATGGCGCCGGCCTGTTACACCCCTCACCCCGCCAGCCTCCTGCACGGCCCTGCAGAACTAAGCCTGCTGGCACAGCTGACGGGCACAATGGCACATGTGCGCTGGTGCTGATGCTTGCACTGGCCCAGCGACCGAATCTATGGTGCAGATGCACCTTACGGCAAGTTTGCAGCAGCTCTGATCCAGCGCAAGAGCCTAATAAATAGGCTAAACCCGTGGTTCTCAAATGTTTTAGACTGGGACCCACTTTTTAGAATGGCACTTGTGTTGTGACCCACCAGAAGTGATGCCATTAACCTGAAAGTGATGTCATAGCTGGAAGTGACCATCATCAAGTAGGAAGTGCCGTCATTGTGACATAATAAAACGACACTCCTGGAATGCAAACTGGCATTCTTGGACTGCAGCAACTGCACAACCATGAAACATCCTTGACAGAAAGCAAGATTAGGGCAAAATATTATATAAAAACACTGAACTAAAAACAAAATTTTAAAAAACCCTCACCTGAAACTTCACACTGCTAACTCTCACAAAAGGAATATAGCTAGAGTAAGGCCTGAAGCTTCCAAAATGGTGGCTCCCAGCTTGAAGAGAGGTGTTATAATTGAAACACCAAGCCAGATAATAGCATTCAAATATGACATGAAGAACAGTTCTCTTTGAAATGTCTTACCTGCCAAAAGGAGATGTGACTATCTGTGTTGGAGTAAGTGGCAAGATACCGTCCATCAGGAGCAAAAGCCACTGCGGTAATGGGCCCTTTGTGGCCAAGGATGGTCTAGAGAGAGAAGTGGGGGGGGGGAGGTAGTTGTTACTGATCACAGAGATATATACTGCAACATGCACTTATACGAACATTGTGGATAAAAAAGGGAAGGTTAAGAACATGTGCCAAAGCACGCAGACAGAATCCCAATAGAATTTCTACAGAAGGTCACTGATGAAACTTAATGGATGGAATCAAACGCTGGCCTGTTTATCTTCCAGAAAGGCACCCCACATACTACAAAAGCTTCAGCTCTGCCCAGTGATTCTGTGCTGCGATTAAGGGCAACTCAAGGCCAAACACAATCCCTGCTAACAGGGCAAAGAGACACTTTTTAAAGTGGTGTTCCTCCTATATACCCACCTTGATGATGAGTATGTCCAGTCTGAGAGTAGCTGGTCACTCATCATGAGGGCCAGATAGAATTTTTTTTTCTGTTATCCAAAATGGCCATGGATGGCAGTTTTTTTTTTTCCTACCCACCATTCCCAGGGAGGAATGTTGTGTTCAGTAGGTTTCATGTTATAAAAATTGGTCATTTGTGTGTAATAAAGCGAAAGTCTGGTGCTTTACTGCGGTGTGTGGCCACTTCATAATGCCAGATGCAAGGGAGTGGCCACAGGACGCAGGCATCTTGTTGTCATATGTGCTTCCTGAGGCATCTGGTAGTCCACTGTGAGATACAGGAAGCTGGGCTAGATGGGCCTTTAGCCTGACCCAGTGGGGCTCTTCTTATGTTCTTAGGATAACAAATTCTGTTTTATTTACCTCAGAAGTTTACTTCAGAATGCCAGATACAAGGGAGTGGCAACAGGATGCAGGCATCTTGTTGTCTTGTGTGCCCCCTGAGGCATCTGGTGGGCCACTGTGAGAGACAAGGAACTGGAATAGATGGGCCCTTGGCCTGATCCAGCAAGGCACTTCTTATGTTCTTATATATTTAGCAGGAAGCAGGACAACTACCCTTATTCATCCAGAACAGTGATGGCTTGCTGGGGTTTCTTCTGCATCTCTTTGAGAATGTGAGCTCTTTTAGGACAGGGAACAACTTATTTGCTATGTAAACTGCTTTGTGAGCGTTTTCTTGGCTGAGAAGCAATGCGTAAACATTCACAGGCTTAGCAACAAGACATTCTCAACATACACAACCACCATTCAGAATTTATTTGCGATGACCAGCTTTCTTATCCCAATGTCACAGTTACCTGAAAACCATCAAACTCTCGACAAGCCCTGTGACTTTTTATTTGCCATCCAATTCGGATGGAAGGCATTTGAATTTTTGGAGAACAGAAATTGATTTTTTATTTTTTTTATTTTTTGCCATTTTTTTTAATTTTTGCTTGCTCCAGCTAGAGCTTTAAATAAATATATCTGGAGGATAAGCGTGGTGCAGTAGACGGAATGTTAGAAGAGGACCAAGGAAATCCAGGTTAAGATCACCTGTTTAGTCGCAAAGCTCACTGGGTGACTTCGGGCTAGTCATCACCTTACCAGGTTCTTGAAGGAATAAAATGCTCTAATTTTGGGGCACGTGTGCAATATGTTTGAAATAAGTTTAAGCTTTGGCTTAAATAGCTGCCCTCCAAGTTGTTATTGTCCCCCCCCATTTTTAAAAAGAATGTTTTATATATTTTCATTTTAGTATCACATTGTGAGCCACCATGAGCATTTGCACTGGCAAAAGAAAGGCAGGATACAAATCTTAGGAATGAATGAATCTTTTTCTTTCTTTTTTTTTTTTTTTGTAAAAATTAGCAAACTACTGCTTTGTTAAATTATATGTTCCAAGTTCAACTGATACCTGTCTCTACAATTTTCCAAAAAATATTTTACAAAAAATCTAAACTTTTCTGGGTGGTGAAGACCAGAAGGGAATGTGAAGAGCTCTAGAAGGATCTCTCCAAGTTGGGGGAATGGGCAGCAAAATGGTAGATGCGTTTCAACGTAGACAAGTGTAAAGTGATGCACATTGGGGCAAAAAACCAAAACTTCACCTATAGGCTAATGGGTTCTGAGCTGTCTGTGACAGCTCAGGAGAGAGATCTTGGGGTGCTGGTGAACAATTCAATGAAGGTATCGACCCAGTGTGCGGCTGCAATTAAGAGGGCCAATTCCATGCTTGGAATAATTAAAAAAGGGGTTGAGAATAAAACAGCCAATATTATCATGCCATTGTACAAATTGATGGTAAGGCCACACCTGGAATATTGTGTACAGTTCTGGTTGCTGCACCTCAAAAAGGACATAGTGGAGCTGGAAAAGGTGCAGAAGAGAGCAACGAAAATGATTACGGGGCTGGGGCACCTCCCTTTTGAAGAACGACTGCAGCGTTTGGGGCTTTTCAGTCTGGAAAAAAGGTGCCTGAGGGGGGATATGATTGAGACATACAAAATTATGCATGGAAGGAATAGAGTCGATAAAGGGATGTTCTTTTCCCTCTCTCAAAACACTAGAACCAGGGGGCATTCGCTAAAACTGAAGGTTGGGAGAATTAAAAGAGATAAAAGGAAGTACTTTTTTACCCAGTGGGTGGTTAATCTGTGGAACTCTTTGCCAAGGGAGTTGGTGATGGTATCTGGTCTGGATGCCTTTAAGAGGGGATTGGATGGGTTTCTGGAAGAAAAGTTCATCGTGGGCTATAGGCAATGATGGATTGTACAACCTCCTTACATTAGTAGTAGGCTACCTCAGAGGACCGGGTGCAAGGGAGTGGCAACAGGATGCAAGCATCTTGTTGTCTCATGCCTCCCTGGGGCACCTGGTGGGCCGTTGTGAGATACAGGAAGCTGGACTAGATGGGCCTTTGGCCTGATCCAGCGGGGCTCTTCCTATGTTCTTATGTACAATCTTGATAATTATCATGAAAATTATCCATATAAGGTAGATAAATTTGGGACTGGAATATATACATTTTTTTCTATTCCTACACTTCAATACAATTTCTTCTCTCTGTTATTTTATACTATTTGAAAACGGAATCTCTCAAAGAGTGCAAAAATCCATATTCCAAGATTCACCACTTTCTGTTGGAGTGTGTTGTGTATGCACTTCTGGATTAGCACTGAAGCACCAAACTGGAAAGTGTTGGCTGTTCGCTGAGAGATCTTATGGGGCAAGCTAGGCTGCCTCCATGAAAAACAGAGGTCAGTCAGGCTTAGGATAAAAGCTGGACAGAGAAGGAAGTGCAATTTGCTCCTTCAGCAAGAAAAGGAACTGGGACAGTATGGATTATCCAGGAGTTTCTGCCTCTCTTTATATTCACTTTCCCCATTCTTGATATGGAAATTAGATTCCAGACACGGTCCTTGGATGAGAATATGCATGGTACATTATGCAGATTATGTATGGGTGGACAAATACAATCCAGTGAGCTGACAACCTTCCTTAAAAGACACGAGTTTGAGAGTGTTCAGAAGGAATATTTTTCAGGGTAATTTCCTGCTTGTCAAGTGGGACTGGGGTGGAGAACAGAACCATTCACATGAATAAATCGCATTCATAAGATTAGCAACAAGAATATAGAGAACAGCAAAACCAACATCACAATAAAAAAAAAAAAAGGCTGTTACAGTAATCTTAAAGCACGCAGGCTAGAGTGGTCCAAGCCTCATCAACACTTAGGAATGCATAATATCCCATGCACACAAACCCAAAAACTAGGACAAGCTCTTGTTAAAAAAACCCCTGCTTCCATTCATGCACTGCTGAAGGTAAGTTCCTCTATTACTCCTTTTGCACACAAAGGTATTTCAGCAGGCACAGGGAAGGCTGGTGCTAAGATGTCGGGTGGCAATATATGCGTGATCCTGTCTTTCCTTGATGCACAAGAGGGCTCTTTTGACCTATGCTGAAGGCTGACCTTTCTGCCGAGTGGGTCAACTGGCTGTGGAGAGAATATCCATGCAGGGCTTTTAGCAGACTGTGTGATTCAAAGGGCTTGTTATATTCCTATGGTGAGCACTCTGTTAACCCACAATGACTACCTTGTGTTGGCTATAGTGGTTAAACAAGTGTAACATCAGGAAGAGAGTTTTATGCAAAGACGTAAAGCAAAAACCCAAGTGCGTTACAAATACATCATGAAGCACACTGCAGGCAGGACAAGTGTGCGCGCATGAGTGATGTTCTGTTGATTAGCCTACACCTATCCTGAAAAGGTGAGTAGAACATGAATAAATACAATATGTACATAATTACGTAATGCTGTTTTTACAAGGGCTTTATATATATATATATATATATACATATATATATATATATATATGACTTCACTACCTTTTACAGCAATGCACCCTCTAAGGCAGATCAACATTTCCCCATTTATTACAGATTGGGGTGAGGGGCTGAGAGTGAGCTATGCCTTAAGCCACCCAACAAGTTCGTGATTAAGGCAAGATTTGAAATTGGGACATCCAGCTCCCACAGTTCATTATCTTAATCGCTACATCATACCAGAAAATGGCCAGATGCGTCTTTGTAATGTGCGAATAGATAGATGTAAGATTGAAACTTGCAAGGAAGAGGCTTGGGGGAATTTGGCTACATGTGCATCTCATCTGACTATCCGCACATTAGAAGGATGAGGAACTGCAGCCACATGCCTACTTGCATATGTTTTAAGCAATGGCAATCACGGCATCAGAGAACACATCACAACATGCTCCAAATACGCAGCATGCACCGATTCTCACACTGAATTAACAGAGGATCGAACTACCCTTCTTTGGAGACAATGGGGTTGTGGCTGCCTGCAAACTACTCCAGCCCAGTTAGCATCCCTTAAATAGTCTGCATCCTCTATATTGTTTTGGCTTTGGCATTTTCGCCTAACAGGCCGACGACAGGATTGATTAGGCTGTCACAACTCTCGCTGTTACATTTTATTAGGCCTTCAGGTGAAGGAATGAGATTTGGAAGCACTCCCTGCCTGTTCAGAACCCAGCAAAAGACGAAGCCTCTATACTGCAAGCTTTTGCGTTTACGTAAAAATTGCGGTTGTGTTCTCAGGACTGGGGGCAAGACAGACTTGCACATCTTTTTTCCCCCTGCTGCCAAGCACCACTACATCTACCAGACATACTTTGCCTGTGGAGTTTGTTGTGGAGGGTTTGTCCTTATTTGCCCCTCTGATGGCAGGAAAGCTCCTGGAATATCACAAGCTTGAAGCATTTTTCCTCTCTCGCCGATCGACATGGTCATTTATGTGTCCTCTTGACATAACCTGCAGCATGTAATTAGAACACCATGGGTCCACTGCCATACATTATTTATGATGCCACCTCACATGCCTGACAGCAGCGCGGCCGGAACTTCAAAACTGCAACTGTAGAATGCGTTTCCCGCAGACTCCATGAAAATTAGCAGCTCGCAGTGCCATACTCTAAAGCTCATCTCTCCGAGGCCTAAGGCAAATGGAAACAACGCCGCTTTCAACTGCGCAAGCCATTGCTGTGGCTCCCAGTGTAGGGTCGCGCAAGCGGCCACGTTAGGTGACCTGAAACTCGTGGGCTTGGACATACGAAATGTCCATGATCTCGGATGGCTCGAAAATGAGCCTGCAGAGCTGCGGCCAAGATTTCACCTAAAATGGGGGCTTGGGTGAGGCCATGCTCAAAAATGGCAGGGGAGGACCGCATGTTGAAAGGAGCATCTTGGAAGCACCCAAGGTGCTGAGCTGCAAGTAACAGTGTCTGTCTGGAAAGTGTTCGTTAGAAACCTGGTTTATTTTGAATTTGTCTTCTGCTTTTCCCCCTTTATTCCAATAAACATTTCCTTTATTTTGCATTGAAATAAACCTCCTCATTTTTGTATCCTAAAGGCAGTGGCATCATTCACCCGGTACACTGGGCGGGACTTACCTTTGAGCGGAGTCCGCCCATTGCGTCACGCCGCGTTCCCGCCCGCCCTGGCAGGCGGGAACGCGGCGGAACGCGGCGTGACGCAATGGGCGGACTGCCACTCAAAGGTAAGTCCTGCCCAGTGTACTGGGTGAATGACGCCACTGCCTAAAGGGCAATTTGCCTCCACGCCATCATCAGCCTTCCATAGCCAGGGTCACAGAAGAGAGATTTGTGAGAAAGGAAGGCCAGTTGGGAGGGACCCTTGGCCAAGACATTCCCCCCTCCCCTCCACTGGTAACTTGGCCAGGAGGGTTGCCTGATAGCACAGAACACCCCCCTCCCCCACAAGCTGAGAGTAAAGAAACATAAAAATAAGGGGAACCACCAGTATTTATGACCTTCCCTTACAGTAGGCAATGAATAAGACATGCTGGGTAGCAATTCTCCCTCTGTCTGTGGAGAGATGCAAGTCGAAGATCAACAAATGGGAGCAGGAACATGTGTTCTTGCAGTAGGCTTTCTAATCCAAGGCAAAGACATAATCCAAGGATGAGTAAGTGAATTGGGCCTCAGTAGGCGAGAATATCAGCACTCATCTCCACCTCCCATTCAAGTTCCCAGTCCAGCTTAATCAGGTGCCTGATCTCCAACCTGCTGCTCCTTTGAGAACGGGGAGCTTCGAGTATATAAATTACAGTAAAATAATGCTTTGTGTTCAACAGACCTTAATGAAACATGCTCCAGCCAGTTGCCCACAATTTTAAGGGTCTCTTTAACGCCCCAAATCCTCTAGAATCAAAAGGTTAAATCTGCAGCTTAAGCAAATGGCCCTTTATAATTGATGGCTGAAGACTAAAGACGTTCACTACAGTAGGAACGAAGATGAACTGAGCTTACCTCCAAAAGCGGGCAGGAATAATCTACTGTGAAATATTTGATTATTGTACATTCGGCACAAGATGCATTGGCTTAAGCAGGCCTCGGTGTGCTATGTAATCACCACTGCTTAATGATAAGGAAAAGGCCGATTAATTACGGGATTCAATACTTTTGGCCATCAAATTCCTTAGCATTTAACAAGCAATTAATATTTGCCAATGAAAAATGTTTGGCTAATTCAAAAGGTGAAAATCAATACTGCTGGCAAACTTGTTGCACTCTTGGTCACTGACAATTCATCCAAACATTGCAACCCTGGAGGGAGCCAATTGCTTTGATGTTTTAATTCATTTGCCTTCCTTTGAGATGCTAATCCTTTAAAAACAGATTTCCCTCTCCTTGGCGTAATTCGGTGTGCATTTTTGCAGGCCTCATTCTTCTTCATTTATCACATAAATGAGCAAGCACATGTCTCCATGCGTACCCGTGCATTTGAATCCCAAGTACTGATTTCTACTTGGTGAGGCTCTCGGTGACACCCTCAGTTCTGTGAAGTCTTATGGGGAAGGATATACTCATGCAAGTGGGGAGCAACTATCACTGTAGGAAGCACTGCAGCTTTTATTTTGGCAATGCAGAAACAAAAGTCAGTCGCCACAACAACAACAGAATACGAACTCTTTGCTACGCCTACTGCTTTACCAAAGCTGCTTGACTTTGCCAACTGAGTCCAAGCAGGGCCGGCCTTAAGCCAATGTGACCAATGTCATCGCATCGGGCCCTGTGCTTTGGGGGCCCCCGCACCAGTGCAGTGAGCATATTGCTTCCTGCTGCAGTCAGGATCTCTCAGGATTGTAGATCAGTGGGGCAAGCAGAGCAGCTTTACCGTGGGCCCTCTCAGCTGCCCCAGCTTCTGAAGTGTCCAAAATGGGCCTCCTGGAAGCAATTGGCAGTGACGTCAACCTGTCACCACCAACTATTTCCAGGTGCCACACTGTGTGTGTGGCACCACGAGGGCTCTTCTTGGTAAGTGGGGGGCCCTGTGGGGAGTGTGGGGGGGCCCCACAGGAATGCCCCGCATTGGGCCCCGCCACTCCTAGAGCTGGCCCCGAGTCCAAGCCAGACAAGACACAAAAGCTCTGGGGAATCTATTATCAAGGTAGAATCTTTACCAATCCCTATATTGAAGAAAACCATTTGTCTTGCTTTTGCACGTTTTTTTTTGTCCTGCAGCAATTTCAATCAATCAATCAATCACTAGTATTTATATACCGCTTTTCAACACAAAGTTCACAAAGCGGTTTACAGGCAGATAATAACATTAAAGTTAAATGGCTCCCTATCCCAAAAGGACTCACAATCTAGAAGAATGGAGAACACCACCAGCAACAGCCATGAGAAAGACACTGTGCTGGGGTGAAGAGGGACAATTGCTCTCCCGCCGCTAAATATAAGAGGACACCACTTGAAAAAGTGCCTCTTGCCCAGTTAGCAGGGACATTTAAAATGCCCATATATTATTTCAGTCAATGTAATAGTGGCCATTGAAGCACAGGTACTCCCCCCCCCCCAAGAAAGACCCATAAAGGACAATGATGTTGGGAGGAGGAATTGTTAGCAACCAGAGGTAGCTGGCCCCAAATGCCACATGCTGCATCTGGCTCAAGCCACCTTCTCCTTCGTTTGGTCTTGTCCTATTTTCTGGAGTGGTGCTGTGCCTCTGAAACTCTTTCCCTAGGAAGTTCACTGTGACCTCCATGGCAGCCTTAAACCGAGGGTGCAAACACTTTCCCCACCAGACCGTTAGCTAATGCATAATTGTATCACTTTTTATCTGATGGTTCTGTTGCTATAAAATTGGTGGTGTTTTATTGTTTTGGTGATTATTGGCCTTAAGGGTTGGTTTGTTTTTTTTAACTGTAAAGACACGATAGAAATGCTTTAAACAAATAAATGACAAAAGTATCTAATTCACTCACTGACGTGAACCATAAAAATCAATCTATCAACAGTATTTATATACCGCTTTTCAACACAAAGTTCACAAAGTGATTTACAGGCAATTAGTAATGAAGTTAAATGGCTCCCTGTCCCAAAAGGGCTCACAATCTAAAAAAAACACACCCAAACAAACTGAACACCACCACCACCAGCAGCAAGCATTTCAGCCCTTTCAAAATAGCCTGGACAACTGCACCATCCACGTCCCAGGACCTGAAGCTTCTGTGTGCATGCAGAGTTTGGACAATCTTGCCTTTTGCTTACAGACCCATGCATGATGACCCTAAAGGTTGCCCCAACATTCAAGCGTGGCGTTTTGAGGCATCCAAGGGGCTGAGAGGGAAGGAACCATGAAACGCAGTTCTAATATTTGTCTTGATTAATGTATTTGCTGTATAAGCCAACATATTAATTTTGCATTAGCCATGTCATGAACAGCAGGGAAACAGGCCGGCTCGGTTCCATTTTGAGGCCCATGCCTGTCTTTTCCATCCCCCTCTGGGTTCCAGGCAGTGAGAAAGTTTTCCCCTGGAGGCTGTTGTGTCTTGCTCATGGCCGAAGCGAGATAGAGGGGCTTCTGGCAGGAAAATCTCCCAAAGACATCTTCTCTGTACCTCTGTTTTGCCTCTGGCTGACAAGGGGGGCTGGGAAGGCGCGGGGGGGGGAGTAAGAACAAAGACTCAGACTTTTGAGGCTTGAGAGAAGAGAGACTATCTTGCCCTCCTCACACCTGGCTCTGTCCTCTGCTTTGTGAGTGATAGGTAGAATGTAATTAGAATAGGAGATAGGTGTTTTCTTATTTTGCATTAAGCATCATGTAGTTATGCCATGCTTTGGCCTGCTTTGAAAGGCCTTCTTAAGCCTCTCTGCTGTAACCTGTACTTTTAATAAATCATTATATTTTACTCCATGGTATACTTTACTCCATATTTTACTCCACTATATTTAACTTGTGTGCTGGGAGCGGGGGCTAGCTGAATCCAGTCTTGACGCTGGGCTACACGACTGGTTGGGCTAAGGTAATGCCTCCTGGGCCACTGGAGGTTGCTGGTGGCCAGGAGGGGACACCATCCCACGGTCCCTGGGAGCTGTCTGGAAGGGCCAGGTATCGTGATAAGCCATTACTATAATCCTTAAAGCAGAGTTTGGACTGATAAATCCGAAGGTCTCAAGGATGAAGGAGCTGGAAGCCCATCTTATCCGACCTCTAGTCCTAAGGAAGGCCTCTGTCAGACATCTAACCTCATCCTCGCTGGACAGTAATGCTCCTACAAATCAACCCCAACATGCTGATCACCCTAGCATGTCATGAGCAGGAGCGCCTACAATATCCCATGAAGAAGATGCTTACCAAACTTCAGTAATTGCTTTCCCACAGGATACCGAACACAGCCAGGGTTGAGGCAAGGAGTCCCTGAAGCATTTGGAAATTTGAAGTTTAGAAACCAAGGTGACTAAGGTGAGTGTGACAGAGGTTTATAACGCTGTGCATGGGAGAGAGAATTTTTCTTCTTCTTTCTCAGCCTACTGGAGCCCAGGGTCATGCAAGGAAATTCAGGACAGACAAAATGAAGTATTTATTCACCCAAGGAATCGTTTATAGAATTCACTGTCACAAGAATGATGCCTCCTGCCATTGGCTTGATGTCTTTAAAAGAGATTAGTCAAATTCATGGGGGGATGTGTTGGGGATATCAATAGTTGTTAGGTGTGATAAATAATCATGGATCTTCCGTATTGTGAGGCACTCACACCTCTGAACATCAGGTGCTGTGCTTAAATAGGGGGAGAGGATTGTTGCTTTCACTGTCTGCTTGTCAGGTGGTAAACGATAAAAACAGGATGTGCAAAGATTCTTGGGCATGTTCTCAAAGTGGGGTATAAAACCTAAGGAATATCTCAGGGCTGGGAAACAATCCAGACACCTTGAAGTTAGCCAACAGAGTCGTACGCAAACCTAGTCTCATCCCAATGCAAAAGTCCTCCTGGAACAGATGATATTGTTAGGGACAGAGTGCGAATCAGCATCTACCGACCAACCCTACCCTCAAAGGGCATATTTTCTTTTCTGAATTCCACAAAAATTCTCTGGGAAAAGGCCACTCTCTCAACTCCTCTTGATGGAAACTGGAATTTCCACTCTGGAAGAAGATTTAGGGCGCAATCCTAACCTGGAGTTAGGCCAGCAAAGTTTGGCCAGCACCGTAAAGTATGTTTGGACTACACTTGGAGTCAGGGAGGATGGCGCATGTCTGTGTGCTGACCTCTCTAACTCCGAGAGTGGTCCAAACATATTTTATGGTGTCCCCTTTGCTGGCCTAACTGTGCCGGCCTACCTCCAGGTTAGGATTGCGCCCTTAGAATGTTCACACTTTTCTTCAGGCTTCCTCAAAGGCCAACAGAAATTGGTAGCAAGTCTCCAATTACGTGAGCTCTATTCTTGACTTTGGTTTGTTTTTCATTCATGATGGCCAATATAGGACACCTACCTCACACAGGTTATCAGGCCAGGTGGGAGCTTGGCAAACTGACTGCTTGGCAAAGCAACTGGGCAGGGCAGGGCAATCCCATCCCCTTATCTGAAGTCTGGGGCAGCCACCCCTCCTCTGCATTAAACTGGGCTGGTCCAGAAGAAAGCAGGCCAGGTAAGGTTGTGGGTCTGCAGTGTTGTGCCTCTCCTTTCCTACCTGGCTGCTTTGCCCAGCAGCCAGACAGTTGCAGCAGCAGCAGCAGCGGTTTTTTTTCTTTCCCTTTCTTCACTAAGCAGCCAGATCAAAGGCCTGACAAACTGCTTGGTGAATAGTGGGCCAGAGGAGGTGGTGGGCAGATGCAAGATGAACATGAGCACTTCAGCCAGCTTCATGGACAGGCTGGCCCTGGTTGTTATGCGATTTCATGTCAAAACCTGTGCATCTTTTAAAGGCAATCCATAGGAAAATGTGCAGATTTCTTTAAAAATATATATGCATGTGTGCATATCACATAAACAGCTTCTTCTGAAGCCTGGTAAATGGCGTGATCACTTATCTGCTAGAGGTTCAAGGGGAAGACTCTTTCAAGTGCCTCAGAGGGAAGGACAAACTTCTGGCCAATGTGGTCCTGGAGGGATTGATCCAGGCTCAGACGACATCGGTCATCAATCACATTTGGTGGTGGTGACTTTCTGCGTGCATCAAACCCCGAGGGTGAGCCGCCTGCTTCCAGCTTCAGAGGTCCTGACTCAAGACGTCCCTCCAGCACTTCAAGTAGGAGTGTGGCAAGTTTCACAGGCCTTGAGGTCTGAGACTGGGGGTTTACCAACACAGAGCCTCCATCACTGGACTTGATGGTCTAAGCTGGTGAGCCAGCAACACTGGCAGTCGCACAACTGCCTGTGCAACTGCTATTCATCCACGCTGAGTACTCGCAGACTGGTCTCCTTTCCGAAGTTCCCCGTACCCATGGTTGTCTATGGGAAAGTCCGTTTACACATTTTTAAAATATGCACCATTTTGCAGGATTATAACCCCCAGGTAAATGGACGGGTATCTGCCTATGCTTCAACTCAAACTGTGCATGTATAACTTACATCGACATGCAAACCCCCTTGGAATACATTATGTGCATCCAACTTTGAGAATTTTATACTTGGGGTGAACTCTAGGCAACTTTCCATTTCCCACAAAGATTGCTGCAGAAGGTTTCTCCCCTGGAAATGAAAACATCAGCTCTTGAATGAATGTACTCAACCCTAAGTATTACTCAATACTAAACACATTTACTGGAAGTAAGTCTCCTTTGATTTTAGCTGAACTGCCTTTCCTATTAACTGTGCTTAGCAGTGCTGCCTCCATATGACAGTGTCCCACACTCATGTTACCAATTTAAAATGTATTTTCTACCTGTCTTTCAAACTGGTCCTCAAGAAAAGCTAGATGAAAAACAACCACAGTATTAACACTCTCTCTCTCTCTCCCCCCCCCCTATGCTGCTATTTTGCATCAGCTATCACATATTATTTGGTATTAAAACGTAAAACTGCACGATTTGACAGCCAGCATAAAGTGACCTTGAACAGCAGTGTATAAAAATACATTTATCACTGAAATGGCATGCTGGCTGTCAGTCAATATATGCCTCTCATTTGTTCAGAGGTTCTCCTGCTGTGATTCCCTCATTATAATTTGCTTTTACTTCCTGGGCAAATGACAAGCTGAAAATGAGGCAGCGTCTTTCTTGACTAAACTTAATCCAGAAAAAATTAGACAACAGCTGCAACCATCCAAGTGTTACAGCGTGTTTTGCAAAATGTTATCTAAAACGTACTGTTTATATATATCCACGACGACATAGGATGCTAAATAGGAGAGCTGCTGTACGTGTCCCATATCCTCTAAACCCATCAGATTTTATTAAGTTATTTACGCTGATCTCTTTTAAAAAAAATCAATGCAGCCTATTTTTCAAGCACAGCAGACATTTACAAAGATTTGATTTACATTCACAGTTTAAGAAGCGCACACTTCTTTTCTGTTTCAGATATTTCAAGATGACACTGCCAAAAATTAATATGGCAGTAAAGTCAACAGCATTTTGAACAGTTATTCCTAATTAGAAATGCTCACCTCTAAGTGGATGTATGTAGCTAAGGGGCTGACTCACAGATTATAGCAAGCGTCATAAAATGTTTCACAGCAAGAGAAGTTGATCTTCTTTGTAAACATGGCTGGTTGTTACATATGGCTGCCACATCTTTGCGCAACTACACTCACCCCCCCCCCCCCACAATTCCACCATTTTCCTGCCTTATTTTCTAGCCCGGAGTTCTAGTTCATTCTACACAAAATTTAAAAAGAACTACAATAAAGTTGCATTGTATTGTCAAACGTGGAATATGAACCTATTTGCTGTAAATTGCATTTTACTTGTAATTTATTTTAGTAAAGCTTTGTCTTAAGAAGAATTCACAACTGACTAGGTTTACAGCTTACACTGTTTAAAAAAAAAAAGATTCTTTGACTTGCCCTTCACAGTGGGCCAAAGAAGTGTTTAGGTAAGGTATATTCGGCTTCTCAGGGAACATTCCATTTGTTGTGAGACTCTGAGAAAATTGTCAAAATGTCGCAATGACTATTACAAATACCCACTAGATTAACAGACCAAATGCATCACATCCACCTAATCAGACAAATAATGATCTTTGAATTTACATGTGCTAGACATTATAAATCATTGCAAAGTACTCCTTTTTAAAAACCACAAATCCCACAACACTGATGTTCACTGGAATGAACATTAGCTCAAGAGAGAAAGAGTACTGCACATGGAGAAATCTATCCAAAATCGTAATTCTAAAAAAACAACAACCAACCACATGAAATACAAGCAACATTAAACGCTTACATCAGTCCTCACAACTGAACTAAAATATTTTCAATGAAAATGTATGTATTAAAAATATAAGACACTGACAAACTAATCCTGTGCTGCCTGAGCAAGAAAACTATTTATAGTTTCTATATGTATCTGCAACTATATCCCAATATTTCATCCAAGTTACGATATACTGTGCAAATGGTTCAAAGTTATCCTTTTAAAGCCGCTACAATTCCCCCAAATCAAAATCTTCTAAATTCCCAATGAGCTCAGAAGATCCTGCTTGAAGCTGGTTTTTGTTTCTCAGGATTATGAAAGTGGTTTGTTTATTTTATTTAAGATGTCTCGGCACATTTCTACACTTTCTAACTTTATATAAAAAGGCAGCATCCACAACAATGAAATAATTTCATATTCCCCCCCCCCGGCCCCAAGTCACATTCTTGCGTTTGCAGTATAAATGGCAGACCTCACAGAACAGAAATAGAGTCTGCTTAAAGAAGAAAGGCTTTGGGAATAGACTCAGATCCAGAATAGACTCAGAGCAGAAGTCACCAACAAGTGAAATACGTTATCAAGGAAATGGCTATATTCTATTAAGATATTTAAGAGCACTTTAGGCCTCTGCCTGGAACCATCTTGGTGAGCTAAGGTTTTTATTTATGTTATGAGAAAAACAGCTCTTTAGTTTGAGCTAGAAGAGCTCTTGTCTGGGATAGATGGCAGACGGACGTGCCAGTCTTTCTTAGATAAGACCATTTCTCACATAGTTGTCTAATTGGCCACCATTAGATGTACCATAGCTGTGTGTTCAGCTAAGACTGAGGGGCTCCACCATGAGCTACGTGCTAGTGAGCACGTAACCTACTGAAAAGTTTGGCTGGACCAATTTCTAATAGGTTGCTGAAGGAGTCACAAGGTACATAAGAACATAAGAAGAGCCCTGCTGGATCAGGCCAAAGGCCGATCTAGTCCAGCTTCCTGTATCTCACAGGGAGGCATGAGACAACAAGATGCTTGGATCCCGTCACCACTCCCTTGCACCTGGTACTCTGAAGTAGCCTACTACTAATATAAGGAGGTTGCACAATCCATCATGGCCTATAGCCTACGATGGACTTTTCTTCCAGAAATCCGTCCAATCCCCTCTTAAAGGCATCTAGACCAGATGCCATCACCACCTTCTGTGGCAAACAGTTCCACAGATTAACTACCCGCTGGGTAAACAAGTACTTCCTTTTAACTCTCCCAACCCTCAGTTTTACAGTTTTACAAAGGGGGAATATTTTGTGGGTCTTTCGCCATTCTTCTTCAGTATGGACACCTGCTGAGCCAGTCAAGACGAGGCAGGATGAAGACCATCCAGAAGATGCCAGTTGTATCTTTTAAGTAAGAGATAGAATTCAGGATAGCATTACCTTATTATTTTAAATTGCCACGGTGTTTCTGTCTATGTGCTATGCTTTTCTTGTTAATTACTAAGCATGCCTGTCTTTGCTGTGTTTAAATTCTATAACAAAACATCTGTTAATTACAGATATGCTTTGTTGAGCACAGGAGAGAATTGTGGCTGTGAGCTAAAGTTCAGTCTTGGATGTTTAAACGCCATCACAAAAGAGACGTGAGAACTGTCTCTGTTTAAGCCAACAGCTTGAACCTAGGTTTTGCCAGAGCAAAAGTCCCCAGTTAAGGTTCATTATTGTGCTTGGCAGTCACTGGAACAAGTAAGGCCAGTTGCCTTGCAAGGAATCCAGGTTCACTTCATTGCTGTAGTGCTGTTGCGGAATCAGTGCTCCTGGAAGGAAACGTGTACTCTCGTTAATTTACCAAGAACTGTACACGTATGCTCTGGGAGGGTGTTAATCCTAGAGTGTGCATGGACGGTAAGAAACTATTTGGAAGTTGCTCACTTGGTTCACTGAAGTGTTAGCGAGCTGAGTTGGTGCTATCAAATCATTAGTAGCCGGCCGGGAGGGTAATGGGTTTATTGCTCTAAGCCTGCTACGGAGCCCTGGTAAACTTCACA
Organism: Lerista edwardsae; assembly: GCA_029204185.1. Taxonomy (NCBI): domain Eukaryota; kingdom Metazoa; phylum Chordata; class Lepidosauria; order Squamata; family Scincidae; genus Lerista; species Lerista edwardsae. The sequence continues at coordinate 130,413 of JAJKFI010000025.1, forward strand.
GTATGAACAATAAGGACTTAACAGTCAAATATGTCAAAGAACTCTGAAGAACCATACAGTCACTTCAGCATGCTTACAGTTGTGTAAAACACATCTACATATTGCTCACTGTAGTCTGGTTGGGCTGGAATGGGTGTGTGTGCATGAGTAAGGATTGTGGCTCCATCTGCTGACACTATCCAACCTATATAACCTACCTAGTACACTTTTGAAGTGATTATACTTTACAGCAGCGGTGTCATCCGGCAACGAGCTGCCGGAACGCTAGGCAGGGCTTACCGCCTGATTGGCTGCCTGTCCGTGACGTGTCGCCACCTGCCCGCCCACCGTGCGGGCACCCCTGGCTTCGGAGGGGGTGCCCGCTTGCCTGGGGGGGGGGCACCGGGTGCCTGGGCAAGCAGGGGAGGGGTGCGCCAACCGGAGGGAGCCCGGTTTGGAGGGTTTGGAGGGTGGGGAAACCACAGAATTGAGTATCCATGATTTTCCTTATCTACAGGGGTTCTTGGAACAGGACCCTCATGGATAACGAGGGCCCACTGTATTTTTTTTTTTTTTTTGTAAACTGACATGGGAAATGCAAGGTTTTTTATTTCTATTGGTTCCTGGAAATCTTAGGGTAGTTTTGGACACTATGAAGTTGGAGACATGAGTCACAAAAGTGCAGATTTGCATTACATACTATCGGAAAAGGGATGCTTTGATCTCCCAAAATGGTGAGTTGAGTGAAGACTTGCTTGGACATTGTCCTGAACATCAGATCCCTTGCACATCTGCTTTCTCTTTTAAGTGAAATATCCAAGGAGTTGTCTGTAATTTGCTTCAAGGATCCAGCTTTCAGGTTGTTGTGTTTCACAAAGACAGTGCCCCTTGTATAAGGAAAGAAGTCTTTGGCTGTAAATGTTCAGTGCCACTTAACCCATAAGCTCTGGTCAAGTGTTTTCCCATAAAGCAGAACGCCATTTTATTTGGACAGCAATTCCAGCCATTTGCAATTAATCTCTTAGAGCAAATCAGTTTTCAAAGTGATATTCCAATAAATTTCCCCCTTTAAAAAAAAAATCAATCTGATTTGTTTCAAACTCATCTTGGGGAAAGGAAGCATTTTAATTGAGGTCTCCTCTTGAGTTCTAGAGGCACAGAACAAGGTAGGGCATTGAGATGCATCGCTTGATTAAGCCAAGGCAAAGAGGCTCTCCAAACGAAATCATTTTGGGCCATATCAAACCTTTCCTTACTTCAAATTACAGTATTTTACAAACAAAGGCCATGAGATGGAATGGTGTTTTGAGTGCATTTGCACGATGAACTGTTATCCTTTATTTTTCCAGGCTGTAGCGTATCATACATGCACAAATTGAATCAGTAGAGGGGTGATTTTTTTTGGTGACAGTGAAATGAAAACATGTAACACTGCTTTCTGCATTTTTGATCTTTGTAAAAAAAAACACCACCTGAAATCTGCAAAAAAAATAAAAGAAAATCTACATATTGGTCACTGTAGGCTGGTTGAACTGGACTGGACGTGTGCGCGTGGGGAATGACTGTTGCTCCATCTGCTGACAGTATCTTATCTATATAATCTACCTGTAATCATTTAGAACAATTATAATTCATAAAAATGTGCCCTTGGAATAAAAACACATACCACTGCTTTCTGCATTTTTCTTCCTTAGAAAAAAACAAAACTTGCGAAAAAACATTTAAGAATACCCCTATTGGTTCCAAAAGGAAATGAAACACTGGATGCTGTTGTTCAGTCGCTAAGTCGTGTCCGACTCTTCGCGACCCCATGGACCACAGCACGCCAGGCCTCCCTGTCCTCCACTAGCTTCCAGAGTTCACCCAATTTCATGTTCATTGCTTCGGTGACACTGTCTAACCATCTCACCCTCTGCCGCCCCCTTCTCCTTTTGCCTTCCATCTTTCCCAGCAGGAGGGTCTTTTCTAAAGAGTCCTCTCTTCTCATGAGGTGGCCAAAGTACTTGAGCTTCAGCTTCAGAATTTGTCCTTCCAGGGAGCAATCAGGCTTGACTTCCTGTAGGATTGACCGATTGGATCTCCTTGCAGTCCAGGGGACTCGCAGGAGTCTTCTCCCAGGAGTGGCCTTAACTTAACTGGATAGCCTTTATTGAATTAAAAAAGAAAAAAAAAAACCTCAGCCACTTCAACATGGGAGATTGAAAGTTTAATTTATTCCCTTTAACGTTCTTAGTTGAGAGACGACAGGCTCACGATATCACAAGATCGGAAACTTGGGAGTTTCTGAGCATCTTGGGTCATATTCCAAATATGTGTAGTATTTTGGTGCTTTTCACTCAGGTTCGAGTTAATCACCGACTTAAAGCCCATAAACACATTATGCTGCAACAGGGCTGCTTCCACAATCCCAATCTGCATTAGGACCTCTCAGACTATCTACCTGTTTGTATGAATATTTATTTTTTAGGTTGTTTATATCTGTGGTTTAGTCTTACAAATGAATTCCCAAGGTGGCTTTCAAAACAAAACTATGTACAAAACCCATTGTAACATCAGTCCTTACCTACAAAGCATAAAACAGTAGAAAGCAGCCTAAAGTAGTCAAAGATTTGTGATCGTGTTGGTTCTGTTTTTATTGTGTTTCGACCAATACAGTAAGTGCACAGCAACGAAGTTTGATAACAGCTGATACAACTGAAAGCACAAAGAACCGTGCTCGTCTGGTCTATAAAACTTAGCATAGTCAGTGCCAGGTGAACATCTTTGAGATGGCTGCATAACTGGGCGCCACCACTGAAAAGGCCATATTCACATTTACAAACTACTTCACCTCCAAAATTGTGACCTGCAGAAAGCCCTTCCCCAAGACAGCATTTTATTAACTACATGGGATAATTTGGGATTACTACAACCATGATCCAGCACACTTCCCCATCCCTGCAACAGTTTTCCTGGGTGTGGTTATTGTACCAAAGCACTTGAACAACGAGTAACTGATCGCACATCTTCATGACTGCAAGCTCAGAATCAGTGTGAAGCATAGATTGCCATTAGGCATTCTGTTGAGTAGGCGCAGAGCCAAGCCAGAGGACCCATTTTTGTCTAGGACTGAGCATGTGCGGTATGTGGAACTGCCATACCCATTGCTCCAAGTTCCTTTACAATTCACCATAGTGAGATTCCTTTACAATTACATAGTGAGATTCCTTTACAATTGGGCAGAAGATTTAGCCGAGAGGGTTAATGCCTCCGTTTGCCCGAAGATAACACCTGAAGATCTCAAGGTCGTGAGCTCGGGACTGCCGGAAGTCTCTGCGAGCAGCAGACCTTGGAAACTGCGGCTGATTACAAGCTGAGTTCCAGCTGCCTCGTGGGAGGAGGAGTGCGCTGAAATCAGCTGCATCTCTGGTGGCAGCAGGGAAGCCTCATCAGCCAGCAGACGACAGACGGGTGGCTAAAGAAAGAAGGCTAAATCCAGAAAGAAAGATCTGTAGGAGTGTTGTTCTTGGAAGACAGAACATTCTGTAAATTGTAAAAACCTTCGGGTTTGTGAGAAAGTCTGCCTATGTAAACCGCCTTGAGTTCAATCATTAGAGAAATCTAGTGATCTTAAGAAAGGCGGTATATAAATAAATGTATTATTATTATTATTATTATTATTATTATTATTATTATTAATTCACCACAGTGAGGTAAAAGGTAAAGGTTTCCCCACGACCGAATGGTCTAGTCGTGACCGACTGTAGGTGCTCATCTCTGTTTCTAAGTCTGTACATCCAGCATTTGTCCGAGGACAAGCTTCCATGGTTATATGGCCAGCATGACTGTACGCCCAGGTGCATGGAACGCCATTACCTTCCCACTGAAGGCCATTACCTTCCCACTATTTATCTACTTTTATTTTTAGGTGCTTTCAAACTGCTAGGTTGGCAGGAGCTGGGACAAGCGACAGGAGCTCACTCCATTGTGTGGTTTCAAACTCCCAACCTTCTGGTCAGAAAGCTCAGGAGAACAGCGGTTTAACCTGCAATGCCACCATGTCCCCCACGTGGTGGGACTAAACCATTATACATTACTAGCGAGACAAGGAAGGGGTGCTGCGATGTCCTGATTGTCCACAAAAATGGCAGGCAGCATGGCATGTGGGTCAGAAATGTATAGAATCCAGAACACTGCCAGAACTGCCTCTATGCAATCTGGATACAGAAGGAACCGTGGTGCTTATGCAAGACAAGTATTGCCTCTCAGTCCAGAAGAGATGGCTTTGCCTACCCTGTCATATTGTGCTTTTGCAGGAACTTTTTTTTTGTAGCACTGGTGCACTCTGAAAAGGCAACCATAAACACACACCTCCACCAAGACTGCTCACATAATGGCCGTTTCATTCCTCCCAAAGTCATCAATTAAAGATTGCCACCCAATTACCATTGAAGCTACTTTGAAAATAGTCACTCAGGAATCCGGTCTTGGAAATAAACAAGGTAGTTTACTCCCCATGCATAGCTTCAGCAATGCTGCCACTCAGATGATAAGATTGAAATTGGCACCTCCTAGCTTGCTATGCTGTTTGTGTAGCTCAGTCCCAACACAGACACAGGCTGAAAACAGCAGTTACATGAATAAGAAATTAGAAGTGCCATACCAGATTGGATCTAGTTAACTATTTAACTGAATCTCCAGCGTCTGGCAATGGCCAACTATCTCCAGACAAAGCCAATATGGAAGAGACTGCCCAGTGGTGGAGTCACGGCACATTGAGTGATGCAGCCCACTGGCCAGCCCGGCTTCAGAAGTCATGACACAGCTTATGACTGCTGGATAACGTCTTACAGAATTGGGTCAGATTGGTCTGAACACTGGAAGAGCCAGATATGACAGAGGCAGAAGCTAGTAAGTGTTTGGGGTCTAACGGAAGGGGGCTAGCTGACATCCAATGCTTGCCATTGAGACAGCATGCCATTGCTCAGTGGTGGGAGTCAAATAAATTAACAACCGGTTCTATGACGTCATAGCCGGAGCCGGAAAAAAAACACCCGAAGCCAGCCGAGGTAAGCGAGTGGGCGGGGCCCGGCCATTTAACAACTGGTTCTATAGAAGCTGGGCGAGCCCCCTGAATAACACCACTGCCATTGCTGCTCTGGAAGGGAATTATGTTTTATTCCTGACATCGTTCATACCTTGTTTCTTCTCTCTTAAAAACAACAACACCACTCTCTTTGTTTGAGGCTTGTCTTTTGAGTTTGTCCAGATTTAACCATCGCAACAAAGCTATGTATCTACTGGTACACAAGGTACTTGTCTACCTACACATATAGCATACAAAGTCATGACTGTGCAGTCTTATAATATGATTATTTACACACACACACACACACACACACACACACACACACACACACACACACACACACACAGATTGAGCCTAATTATCCGCAGATTTGGCTCAATGCTGATCCCTCAGACCTGTGTTGCAGCAAATTAGGCAATAAACACAGATTAGCAATTAAATAGGCAATAATGGGGCAGATTAGGCAATAGACACAGATTAGCTGCCTCCAGAGGCTCTTCTGAGTTCTCTGGGGCTTCCCTGAGCCTCATAATGCCTTATAAGGGATTAAAAATGTCACTTCCGTTGTTTGCTGAAAACCGGAAGTAATATTGCTTCGTCCAAAATGGACATTCTGTGGTCTGTCGAGACCCCATGCAGCCCCAGGAGGCCTCAGAAAGCCCTCCGGACCAGACTGGAGGCGTAGCTTCAGTTAGGATCAGAGGTGCCTGTGTGGGGGGCAAAATTTGTGGGTTTAATTACCCGCAGTTTTTTTAATCCAGGAGGGTTCCAGGAACGGAACCCTTGCAGTTAAAAAAAGCCCCACCCTTATGCGAAAATAAAATTATGGACCAACTCCTTTGTCCATAAAATTATGGACCACCAAACTCTTTTCAGGAAACCTTTCACTTCCGCGATCCTAAATACAGTTTTATTTATTATTTATTTGCTCCAGGAAGCCAGAAAAAAATAGGCTGCTGCTGCTATTGTGCTATCAAAATCTAAACTCTCTAATCGCCCCCAAATTGATGTGATCACACATCACCTCAGCTTGTTTATACTGCCAGCCCCTCTAACAGCTGTGTCATAAGGCGCACCCACGTTCCCGCATTGCCGGTCAATACCATGCAATCTGCTCTTGTGCTGCATAGTTCACGTACAGTAACGTGTCCCAAGGCAGTTTTACAATCCATACAAAATGGCCCAAAAAGGCAAAATCTCAAATGAACTGGATAAAGCCATAGGAAAAGGAGGTGGGGGGAGAGAGAAAAATGTATTTCAACCTTGCATTCAATTGCAAACCTAAGCATTCAAAAAACCTCTTCTTCCCTTGCAGTAGCAGTTCTAATTAGCCACAAGATTGTGATGCATTTCAAAAGGGAGTGTCATTAAAAATGATCATCGCAATGATATCTTGCATTTCCTTGCAGGAGAAATCAGTACTTGCTCATCTAAAAGCAGGCAAGAGACAAGCGGTGTTCAGACATTTTTATTCTGTGTTTCAGAATCATTTTATCAAAATGCTCCACATAAGATTTTTCTTGCAGTGTGTTAATTATGGCTTTAATTTCATTTCAAATGTACTTTTGATATGGGGATTAAAAGGTTTAGTTCCATTGCAGCATCTAAGTATCCCTACATCTTTTTTGAAAGGTCATTTTGCAAGTCCTCACAGCAATACTCTTAAGAGAATCCACAAGTACAGATAGCCAAAGGTCTGCTGAGTTTCTGCAGAACTTCAGCTTGACATTTAGGGGCACATCTGCTGCTTCCTATATTCTCAGTTTGGTTTTTTTAATTTATAAAAATGTATGCACTTCTTTCCCTGATGTATGTTCAATGCATTTGTACAACACAGGGAAACAAGAATATCAAATTAATAGAGAAAAACAAGAGCTCTCTCATTCTCTCTCGATTCCTTCCCAGTTTTGCATTTAATTTTGTATTATTTTTGGCTAGACACAGCTTTGAAAATCTAAAAGCCACCCAACAAAAGTATAGTAGACCTTCTTGTTGTTCAGTTGCTAAGTCGTGTCCGACTCTTTGCAACCCCATGGACCACAGCATGCCAGGCCTCTCTGTGCTCCACTAGCTTCCGGAGTTCGCCCACATTCGTGTTCATCGCTTCAGTGCTGCCCCCTTCCTCCTTTTGCCATAGTAGACTTACTAGACAATTTTTCTAACAATTACAAAAAAAAAAGAGATGTTGACACTATAACTAGTTAGATCCTTCCAGTATTTTTAAGGAAGAGTATGGACACCCATGCCCTCAGAGAGATGGGACTCTACCCTTCTCCAAAGCTTATAATCCAATAAGATGTTGGGGCTGGACTCATCAACCACTGTGGACAGGGATCTAAAACACAGGTAGTTATCTTTGTTGCTCTTAGCATCTTGTCAACATCTTGAGGAGAAATGAGGCTGAAACAATACACACAATTGTGACAAGCTGCTGCATTTGACACTACTGTTGCAGACTTGGTAATGACACCTGCATTCAGGCCGTAATACTATCAAGTAAAGGACTGAACAAAGTCATTCTAGCAAGCGGCAGATGATTCACACTCTGGGAAGGTGGAAACTGGCCTTAGCAGTCTTTGAACCATCCATAAAATATTCAGCTGGACACGATCCAGCTTATAATTGCAGCACAGGAAAAAACGTCACAGCACAAGAAATAGGCTCTGTGATATGTTCAGACTGAGGGCGCAATCCTAACTTCGGGTTAGGCCAGCAAAGTTGGGCTGGTACAAGGGCCATTGTAAAGCGCGTTTGGACCATTCTCAGAATCAGGGAGGATGACACACATCTGTGTGCTGGCCTCTCTGACTCAGAGTGGTCCAAACAGACTTTATGGTGTCCCTTGCGCCGGTCAAACTTGCTGGCCTAACTGTGCCAGTTTAACTCCAGGTTAGGATTGCACTCTGAATGTAGGTGTGCCCCTTGTGTTCATGCTGTCTTCCAGCCAGCACAATTCTGTCAGTTCTTGGGTAAATCATGGAAACCCTATAAAGCCAGGGAATAGTATGTCAGCTTTAAGTGCGAAGGTCTTGGGTGGGTGCGAGAAAAAAGTACCACCCCTCTCAAGGATTGCCTGTTTTGGCCTCTTGAATTCAGGTGAAACCCAGGTGGTTTGGCTATATTGCAGGGTTCAGGTATACATCCAAAGCAAATTCAAACCCTCTGAAGGCATCGGCATGTGCATAAAACATGAACTGGCATGTATAGCCCTTTGCAGACGCACCTTGTGTGGCAGAAGGGAAAACAAGTTTTAGAATTCATGCCCTTGTTTTCCCTTAAGAGAAGGCAAGCCCCTTGAAAACAACCCTGCAGCTCGCAAAGGTCACGTCTAGACACATAGGTTATCCTTTAAAAGATTAAGGAATACGTTTAACTGACTGACGTTGTTTTCAAAAACAGATAGAGAAAATCGGATAGAGAATATCATGCTTAAAACCACCAGCCATAAGGGACACTCCAAGGCAACCCAAGACTTCAACTTTTAAAAATATAAACCCAGTCTTGCAGCAGCAAGACCACGATTCTGACCTAAAAGTCTCCAGCTTGCTTGAGCAAATTTCCTGTTATCAACAGATCAGGGCATCAAATCATGGCTGAATATCCTGGTTTGCCTTCAACAATGGTTTATTTGGTTTGAACATGGGACACCATGAATTAATAAATCAGAATAGAAGCTTTAGCTGGGGATACAAGGAAGAGGGCTGGGGAAGGGGGAAGTGCATGAAATTATCGCCCCTTCCTTATTCATTTATTGGTCAATAAACCACACCTTGTTGGATTCTCTGAACTGGGACTGTGTGCGAAATGATATACAAAACGTTTAACAATTACTGCACATTAGTCAACCAACATACCAATTCTAAAATGCACTAGGTGATCAAATAAACATTTATAATGCAACTTTAGGAAGTGACTGGAGCTAGTTTGATGACTTATCAAATCATGATAAAAACTAGATTTGCATTCCACATTATTCTGAAACCTCAGGATAGTTTTAGGACTTAAAAATTAAAGGCACACAATCAAAACAAATAAAACCAAATCTCAAAGAACTTTGCTACATCCAGAAGTAATCTTGGCCACAAAAACAGCTCCTCAAGGAAAAAAAAAGATTTTATCGATTTTAACGATTTCTAACAGCATTGTCAATTTTCAACCATGATGCTGGGGAAGCATTTCTTGTTGTCCTATTAATAAATTGTTTTAGGACTGGTTTTTAAGGTCTGTATTTCTACACTACTTTGTATGTGTGGCTGAGTGTCAAATAGACTGGCTGCTGAAGGCAAGGATTGCTCAGTATTTTCTCTCTCCAGTTGTGAGCATTTAAATGTTCCTAACTTTTGTGCCTTTGCCTGGAATAAAATTGGGGGAAATTGATTTCTAAATTTAATCAAATCAATCAAAATCCAGTCCAAACATGATTTTTCACACTGCCCATTTATTCAGGATATACCTCAACCCAAAGCGTCTGACCTACTACAATTTTCAAATCTACAAGAAGACAAACGAAGAGACAAAAAAAAAATTGCACCCCCTTTGCTAACATCAGTTGTGCCAGTGAGCTGCAATAATATCAATGAGCAGTGATGCTGTATGTTTATCATGAGATAATCACACCCCTGGAGGATTAAAGGCACTCAGCTGAACCTTGTGCCTCCTAACACACTTGGGGTGTCATTATCGGATGATAACCCTACTCCCTGTCAAGTCTTATTGCTTAATTAGGGGTTATGAAGGTGATAACAAGACTAAAAGAAATCGGATGAAAAGCACCTAGGACGAGCCGACACCTTAATCAACTTAAATCTAGCGGCTGAAAATGGACATGGCCAACAAAAGGCGTATAAGCACTTAACAGTAATTATGTGCTATAGGAGAATGCGTCAGCTGATAGGTGGAGTGGAAATTCCCACACTTAATCGCAGCTTCTGTCAGTGGGTTTCGGAAAGGAAATTTAACAAGCGTGCTTAAGAAAACATGATACTCAGCCACCACCTGAAGGCAGCCTGCGCCCGCAAAAACGAGTCCTCATAATCCAGAATTTAATTCTGTACAAGGGAAGATGGTTGAAGGGTGAGTTCAAGTGCCCCCAGCTACATATCTTCTTGGAATTAAAAAAATGCAGCTAGGGTTTGAAAATCAGGCAAATGCTTTTAGAGACTCCGAACATGGCCGGGCATGGTTCTGGTCTTTTGTTCTGTTTTGTAAACACTTGCCCTGTTTGCAGGTGGAGCGCGCGCACGGATCCAGCACTCTCGGAACTGCTTTCCAATTCACAGGGAAACATCAATTATCTTTATCAAACAACCATATCTCATCTCAGTCCATTATCAAGATGGAGTCTTATTTTAGCTGGACTGCAGCCCTATCTGTATATCAAGGCGGGCCGCAGTGGCAGAGAGTGAGTGAAAGGCTGCGAAATAATCAATAATCATCATCAAATTGTGGCCGACAGGTTGTGAGGATGGAAGTTTTTGATGAAACCTCAACCTTTTTTTGTGTGTATGTGTGCGTGCAGATGATAAGGTTTAACCTTTACAATACCTGATAACTAGGACTCGGAAGAAGCAGCAGCCCAGCATACGCTGATGAGAGGTTTGGCCATTCAAAAAAAGACAAAACAACAAGCAATATCACCTTCCTACCAGACAGTATCTTGTTCCTTGGGAAGGGCAAGACGTGGTCCCTTCAACAAATTAAATGGTGCATTGCAACATACTATTGCAAATATACAACCTGTGTGTTAACGATATGAAAATAAGTATCAGCCCAGAGAGGACCCTGTTTGCATAAGCACCGGTGTTCACCTTCCGGTGAACTTGTCTTCTTGTCTGGTTAAGAAAACCCTCAGTATTGCAGTAACGATAAGTATTCTAGTAAGTAATGCAATAGTATTCCAATAATGGTAAGTACTAGTCTTAGGAGAATCATTGTTATTTGATGGCAGTGATATGCTTTTGAATTAACTCAGACTTGAATTGCTGTTCACAAATCTTTTTCCCAACTTGGAACTTGAATATTTGCAGTTAGGTGTTTTCAGAAAGATACAAGAACATAACTTCTAAAGGCACAAAAAATAGATGAGTTTATATACAAAGGAGGTATGGATGCTTCAAACTATTTCCATTTGACACATTGCTCTACTTGCCTGTTCATTGCTTTTGTAAATACAAAAAACAAGTTTAAAAAACTCTTGCATTGAAAAGTGGTGGCACTTAACTTGTACCACTGATTTTGTTGTCGAATTTCAGGAAAGACGGTTAATATTTCACTAACGTTTTGGTGAAATCACCCCATTTGAGACACAGCTCAGTGGTCAGCACACGCTTTGCATACATTTAAACCCTGGTAACTCTAAGGACTGGACCACTGTCTTTAAGCCCAAAGAACCACTGCTGGTCAGTGTAGACAATATTGAGCTGGATGGGTCTGGCTCAGAATAAGGAATCTTAGCTTTTAGGAGGAAAGGCGGCATACACATCTTTTAAGTGAATGAATGTTTAAAACTGTATTCCATAGGTCATGACATGAATAAGTGACATAACAGATTTCCTGGACCAAAAACTAAAAAAAAAGAATGATAAACCATTTTACATTGCAGCCCACTTACGAGATTAGCAGCCCAAACCTACCCCCATCCCCACGCACTCCATTGCATGCAATCACGCCAACAGAGCACACGTTGTATGCTATAGTGTGTGTGTGTGGGGGGGGGTATCAGATGGTCAGTGAGTGGTAAATAAACTTTACCTCCCAGTAGGCCACATGATCGCTTATGGGTCTCCTTGGACTAATGCCAGATATTTTGCTGGCGTACATCTGAGAAGTAGAAGAGGACAAGGCAGGTTAGAAAATCAGGACTGGATCCAGTGCTTTTACTGCCAAAAAGCACTCCTACTCAGCCCTGCCCCCTCCATCACCTTATCTGGGCTGGCTGAGCATTCAGGCGATTCTGGTGTACCATCACCATCAGTGGCTCCACGGCACGTGGCATCTCCAGTGTCGCAAGGCCATTTACAACAGCGGAGCGACAGACACGCTGTTGTATATGGCCACAGGGTTGGTGCACAGTCTTCTGAACTCTCTCCTCTGTGCCTAAGTTAACAGCCATGGTTAACTGAAACCAGATCCTAATGACAAATCCTAACCAAGGCTAGGCATACACATCTAGTACATTACCCCATTTAATGGTTTCATGACAGCTCAGTATATAGGACTAGCGATCACACCATGAATACAGCTTGTGAGGAATAGTCAGATGTGGTTTAAAACACCTTAAAACACTGTGGTATTCGTGATGCATGTGAGAGACTCATTTGGTTAGTGATACAAACATTTCAAATGGGGTTTCCACTTCCCCACATGAAGCTATTTCACTCCACTACAAATCCTGAGCAGGATTCAAAAGGCAAGTTGAACTGTCTTATGAGCATATTGTATCTCGTGGGAATTACTACATGGAATAGTTTACTGCTTGAATGGCAATGCTTTAAAACATTCAGCTATGAATGATGTCTATAAGCCATAATTTTAAGCCCTGTTTTTTTTCCAAGATGCATGCATTAAATTAATATGACATAATAACTACATTAAAAAATTCCGTAGGTCTTGTATAACTTCCCAAGAAATCACTAAGAATGGGAATAATTCAGAGCTATACGTAGAAATTAAGTTGTTTAACAGTTGAAGGGGGATATCTCTGGAATAGGTTGAAGCACCTTTGGCAATGTGACACTTAGACATCTTAAAAAGTGGCTGACACCTATTTCTTTTTCAAGTCCTAAGAACACCAAACTCAAGCCACTTATTCCTGTCATATTCCTACAAGCCTCAGTGGGATAATTCCAGTTTAAAGGGTTTGGAGATTGCAGGTTAATTGACTTCAGACACAAATTACTGAATAAAGTAGTGAGCAAACACTCCTCCCCCCCTCCCCTGCTTTGAATCTGACAGCCAATTAGCGCAAGGCAAAACACGAGAGCCTTCGTCATTGCTACGGAATTGGCTCAGGCTTTGCAAACAGCATTAGGCCAGTCTGGTCTGTACGCATTCTCTGTTCAACGCCTACGAAGTGCCTGTTGATTTTAAAATGCAGTAAAACCAGCATTGCTGCTAACCACCCAGTTAAAATTCATTTTCAGAAACAGCATTCGTAAGGCCAGTTTTTAAAGACAATATCTATTTTTTTCTAAAATTGTGAGTATCTTGCTAAAACCTTGCACAATGCACAGCCTTAAAGTGGCTACAGCCCGCTGTCCAACATATAATAAACGTTATCCAGAAACGTAGCAATTGTACGAAACCTTCATCGGTTGCTTTCCAGAGCCGAGTAGCAATAAGATAGTATGTTTTATTATGAGTGTCATGGAGACGGTGTGAAAAATCAAGAGCCACAGGCAGTAAGCAGCAATGGGTCAATAATGTTCACAGAGACATTGTGTAGATAATCAACAACAAGGCCTTAGGTTCTCTATGCACTGCAAACAGCTGAAGGGCAAATCAATACAGCCATGGGAAGGACACTGCCTTGTTCCACTTCCCACAATACACTACCCAGCACTACAAGAAAGCACCCTAAAAATGAAATGAATTCTAACTTCATCTGCAGCCGGCACAAGGCAACAATGAAATAAAAATAACCGTCATTAAACGTTTTATACACTAACATTTAGAAGAAAAGAAAAATCTAAGGGATAGATGGTATTAGGAGGAAGTATGATGAACAGAGATCTAAACCATGAATGATGACTGTAAAGGCAGGGAATGGTGGACTCTGAATATTTATTTTGCTGTGCTAAAAGGAATGCAGTTTGCCTCCTAAAATTGAAATTTAAAAAAAAAAAAAACAACCCTCCATTCTCACTCGCTTCCTAGATTCTAACCTGGGAATCACAATGCCTAAATTTTTAAAATTATGTATAGAGAACAACATTTAACAATCAATTGCTTTCAAAATTATGTATGGAATAACAGTGGTAAGTTAATAGATTTATATGCACAATATGTTGCAAAACCTAATGAATCAACGTTAACGGGATAATATTGCGATGCAGATTATTGTTGCCAGAGGCAGCGTTTCGCAAGCAGTATTAATACATGACAACTTTTTTAAATATGTGATGCTAATTTTGCAAAGCCGTTCAGTTAAAAAAAGAAAGCCTTATTGGAAGTTAAATGTTGATTTATTATTTCTCAAGGAAAAGGTGATTCTCTGCATCCATCACAGCATTAATCACTAGATGCAATCTCAAAGTCGCTATATAGAGCTATCTTGCTTGGGACCCGATTAGAAACGTGCTGAACAGGAAAAGTATGCATAAAAAACATTTGGTCTGCTTCGAAGAATCTCAAGCTCAAATGTCTCTCTTCTTCCTTCCTTCAGACAATAGAATCCAGCCTGCTAACTCCACACATCATGCCTCTCTCTACACCAGAATTATTCCCTGCATTTTGTTGAAATGTATGCAAAGCACACATTACATGGAAACAACCAAACAAACCCAAGGCAATGTGATACACACACAGTATACATGTCAACTTATTGCTAGATATGATTTAGTGGACTGTACATGAAAAATTGATAGCAGAATTGATGCCTGCACAGTCAAAGAATTTCCAAGTGTTCATGAACCTATGACTAATATGCAAAGCCCACCAGACTGTTTTCACTGCATGCCATTAAATTATATTACTACTAAAACATGAACAAAACAGCATAGCTTTGGGCAATTTCTGCATTGCTCTCCTTTATGAAATAGAACTTAAAAAAAACATGTATGACAGTTGCACCCTGATGTGCACCTGTCATTGTTAAGACTTAAGGGGTAAGGTTTATTCTAATAAGTGATTTAAATCAAAGGCATTAGCACTACACTAAATAATGAGTTTTGCTGTATGCAATCATATGTTTTTAGTGTTTAACAAGCTTATGAGGCCATGATACAGCCTGCACATTAAATTTTGCTATGTAAACCATTTTGTGACCTTCTTTTGTTGAAAAGCAGTATTTAATTGTTCCTATCGGCAACATCATCTTCCACGAAGAATTGGCATATATTTCCAGGCAAATGATCACAGGGTCATAGGACTTTCCCCAACATAACTAATTATTTGACGTTTAAAAATGAAATATCTACTTTCTGGTCAAATAACTGTGTCAATGTAAATGTATATATTTCTGTGTATAGTCCAATCTATTTAAACAAAAATCAGAAGCAAGTGACAATATTTCAATATTTCATCTGGAAGATCCCACCTGTCTCTTACCCTCCCTGCAGAAATCTGTTCCTTGATAGCTGTTTTAAAAATATACAGTACTTTTCAATCTAGGGTCTTCACCAGCAAGTAATTTTCCCAACCCTTCCCAAGTAAGCCAAACCACAAAAATTCCAATGCACTTGGAGTTCATCCTTTCATAGCTGACATTCAATCAAGTGGTGGTTCAGGTAGCAATGTCCCAACCCCTCCAAAGAATCCTCATTCCTTAAAAGAAATTTGCTGGGAAATAAGGAATTGGTCTATATGACATATGAACAAAATGGCGACCTTAATTTTCATTTTGAACATTTTCTTCTCAATTATGGAACTCCCTACTGCGGTGGTATTCAAACTTTTTAGACTGGGACCCATTTTTTAGAATGGCACTCATGTTGGGACCCTCCGGAAGTGATGTCATTAACCTGGAAGTGATGTTGTGGCAGGAAGTAACATCATCAAGCAGGAAGTGCTGTCATTGTAACGTCATAAAATGACACTCCTGAAATGCAAATCGGCAGTCTTGGACTGCAGCAATTGTACAAGTATGAATCATGCCAGACAGAAAGCAAGATTGGGACAAAATATTATGTAAAAGCAGTGAACTAAAAACAAAACAAAATAAAAAAAAACACCCTCACTTGAAAATTCAACCTGTTAACACTGACAAAAGGAATATAACAAGAGTAAGGTCTGCAGTTTCCAAGATGGCTGCTCTCAGCTTTCCATGACCCACCTGGCATCAGGTTGCGACCCACCAAGTGAGTTCCGACCCACAGTTTGAATAACACTGCCCTACCAGGTGATCTAAGATCTTCCTCATGGCATTTCAGCAAGGGCTCAAGACTCTTCTGTTTCATCTAGCGTTTGTTGTTGATATGTCTGTCTCTTGTACCTCTGCAGCAAAACCTGCAATGTAAATAGTTTCCCCCCCTCCAACAATTCTTTTTACCCTGTTTTTATTTATACTTTTATTGTCTATTTTATTGTTTTGTTATTTTTGTACAGTACTTTTTGTTTTTCTCCTCCAATAATTGTAAGTCGCTTTGGGCTTCTGCCTTGGCAGAGGAAAGGCAGGGTACAATTCTCTTAAATAAATAATAAATCATAATTTGCAATCCCATCCCTTATTCAAAGGCTAGAGAAAAGAGGTTCACAAAGCTGACAACTCAAAGAAAGTTTGCAAACCATTACAACTGTGACAACTGGCAGGGACTCTCTGGGCATAGCACAGCTTTCTGTGATGCCTGGGCATAGACATAAACACTTCCCAGAGCATCCCTGCCAGCTAATCAGCATCAAAAGCGAGCCAGGGTTTGGAGGCCTCCGTTCTAGACTGAATAGCCCTAAATGCTCATAAGGGAGGTGCCCCAGCCAATAATCATTTTTGTCCGCTCTATTCTACACCTTTCCCATTCCAGTTCTCCAATTCCCTTTCTTTGGCCAAACATTTGGATGCGGGAAGTTTTGCATTTGTATTCAGTAGGTTTCAGGTTTTAAAAATTGGTCACTTATGTTTAATATACAGTGGCCACAGTTAAACTCAAGCCCCAGTCTGTTGGCTTCATGGAGGGGGGCGGGTGCAAAGGTAAGCCACAAAGGGAAGTGGCAGCGAGATGCATGTATCTTGTTGTCTTGTGTGTTCCCTGTTGTTGTTGTTGTTCAGTCGCTAAGTCGTGTCCGACTCTTCGCGACCCCATGGACCACAGCACGCCAGGCCTCCCTGTCCTCCACCAGCTTCCGGAGTTCGCCCAATTTCATATTCATTGCTTCGGTGACACTATCTAACCATCTCATCCTCTGTCGCCCCCTTCTCCTTTTGCCTTCAATCTTTCCCAGCATGAGGGTCTTTTCTAAAGAGTCCTCTCTTCTCATGAGGTGGCCAAAGTATTGGAGCTTCAGCTTCAGGATTTGTCCTTCCAGAGAGCAATCAGGCTTGACTTCCTGGAGGATTGACTGATTGGATCTCTTTGCAGTCCAGGGGACTCTCAAGAGTCTTCTCCAGCACCATAATTCAAAAGCATCGATTCTTCGACGCTCTGCCTTTCTTATGGTCCAGCTCTCACAGCCATACATGGCTACTGGGAAAACCATCGCTTTGACTAGGCGAACCTTTGTTGGCAGGGTGATGTCTCGGCTTTTGATTAAGTTGTCTAGGTTCGCCATAGCTTTCTTCCCAAGAAGTAAACGTCTTTTAATTTCATGGCTGCAGTCACCATCTGCGGTGATCTTGGAGCCCAGGAAAATAAAGTCTGTCACTGCTTCCATTTCTTCCCCTTCTATTTGCCAGGAGGTGATGGGAGTGGTTGCCATGATCTTAGTCTTTTTAAGTCGTGTGTTTTTTAGTCGTGTGTTCCCTGAGGCCACTGTAAAATACAGGAAGCTGGACGAGATGGACTTTACACCCAGTGGTGCCATTCAAATGATTTAGGAACAGGAACTCACTTTTGATGGGCACTTGTCGGGAACCTGGAACCAGCCACGGAGCCCATTAGGATCCGGAACACCCGTTCTGGTCTGTTCCCCCTGAATGACATCACTGCTTACACCTGATCCAGCGGGGCTCTTCCTAGGACCATGACTCCACCTCACCCCAACTATGATGGAAGAAAAACAGCCCAATCCTACCTAACTCCCCATGCAGCACTGCAGTGGTGCGAACACGGCACCTGCTGCACCTGTGGTGGAGTTTCAATACGTTGAAACTCCTTGGGATAAGGGAACATTTGTTCCCTTGCCTCAGGGTAAGCCCCAGCAGCCGCCATGAATCAACCTGAACCTGGGACAGCTCTTTAGCTGAAACAAGTCCGTGTTGATGCAAGAAGAGGGTTTAGGCCTGGTAAGGGGGCTAGGATTTGGCAGGGGCAGCGTTGTCATTCAGCCGGAACGCTGGGCGGGAGGAACGGGTGAGCGGCAGCCCGCCCGTTGCGTTCCGGTCCGTTTCGCCATCTTCCCTGTGGGGGAAAGTGTTCCTCCCGCCCGTTCCT